>BGPR01023878.1:0-23807 GCA_013235015.1 Araneus ventricosus | reverse complement strand
AAATTTTAACCGTTTTATGGTACGCAATTTGCTTTTCTCTAGAGAAAATTATCCCTGAGATATTCAAATGGATGATCGTTTTATTTTCCACTTCAAACATTTCAATATACTGCATATATATATATATTCCTAATCTTTTTATTGTTAATGAAGTTTAAAAGTATTAATGCTACGAACTTCTTTAGTTTGGTTCGTTTAAATTTATTTTACAACAAATAATAATTAAAATATAGAGTTTGCGGATAAAACTTAAGATATTTATTATTATTAAATATAAATAAGGCACTATTAGTCCCAGTGGGATGCAAGATAACATTTTATATCACAGCGTATAAAAATAAATCTTAGAATCTTTTGCAAAAAATAACTGGGAAAATGCTTATAATGAAGATTAAATGAAAATTGGTTTTGTCAGCAAATAAAAAGTAGAAACAGAATTAATGAAACTATCTGAAAATACTTAATTAACATATCGCTTGACTTTTTCATACCAAAATGAATTTCGGCAAAAAAATGTAGATTGTTACTTGGCAAAGGCCAATTATTTGCTTTCGTATAATCAGTAATTTCTTGTACTTTTATACTCACGATGTAGAAATTTCTACACGCAAACAATCTCTTATCTTTTGGATATTTTTTTTTATTTCATATCAGTTTTCTTTTCGCTAATAAAAGATGAAGTAAAAAAATGATCAGACAGATAAGAAATTTTATTTTAAAAGTTGTATATTTTAATTTAATGCTCAATATCCTCCTTACATCAGATTCTTTGTTGTTTACAAGATTAAAAAGCATCCTTTGAGAGTACTAAGAATATATTGTTCACTTATTTTCTTTTTATAACGTACCTTGCATAAGATAGATAGCGAATAGATAAATATAAAACCGCTTTCATTATTAAATGCAGATAAAATACAGCAAATTCCAATAGGATGTCAGATATCGATTTTTAATAAACGGCTTTACAGCCCTCAAAAATATCCTAACTTATATTATAAAAGTTAATTAAGGAAAGTCTCATAATTGAGATTAAAGGAAGGTGTCTTGGGAAGAAAATGGAATAAAGAAAAAAAAAGAATTTACGAAATTAAATGAAAAAATTTTATTCAAACTTTTACCCAAATAGGCAAAAATTATTACTTACCAGAGCAATTATTTTCTTCTGTATATTTATTAAATTTTTATAGTTTTTACTCAGGATCAGGAGCTTCCCACACGTTTGGTAAACAATTTCTTTACTTTCTTACCATTCGGTTGACTTCTTTTACATTCTGGTAAACAGAATATATAAAGAGCAAGTATTGTAATCGTCAAAGAATTTGAGCTTGAAATTTGAATGACTCTGGGTATTTCGGATTTCCCTGTTTCAAAAAATAAATTATTTAATTACAAAATAAAACAAAATAAAAATCGAATTGCGTATGTCTATCGGTCTGTCTGCCTGTGGAGGCTGCTTGCCTAGCCTGAATCAGGTAGAAGGGTGATATTTGACATATTGTCTTTACACCAAAGACAGATTTCTACAAAAGTTTGAACGAAAACAGTCACAGGGAAGTCTGTCTGTTTATCCGTTCGTCCGTGGTCATGTGAATATGATGAATTGTAAACTTAATGTATCCGACTGGTTTAAAATAGTCGTTTTTGATGAAATTATGAGAAAAATATTTTATGACTTAATTTTTATCCTGTTTAATCAGCTTTCTAAAACTGTCTCACTTTTTACTCCACGTGAATTACAAATGGAGTTACAGCTGTTTTATTACCGAACTGTAAGCGTTATTTTAAGTTGCATGAAAACTTTAAATGCGTTTTCTGAGAAATGATATTTTTGAGGAAAACTGTCGACCGTAATAATGATTTCTCAAAACGTTATTTAAGTATTGATATGAAATTTTCTGAGATTGTTTTCTGTAATATGCTTGATGTTTTTCTCTAAAAACTAAGGTCAGTTTTAAAATCAAGTATTATTTTGAAGTGTTTAAATATAAAGGAAAAGCATTTTTTATGAAAAATTACCAGTTTAGTAACAATGTTCAGCTATATCTCAAAACTATTTTGAAGTACAAGAAAGATTTTAGAGCATAACACAGATAACTGTCATAAAAATGTACTCATACAAGGATTTATGTATATTTAGAATATGATTTTGTCTATGGCTATTAGCGCAAGGCAAATATTGTAGTCATTTTTCTTCAAATTTCTCTGTTTTTAAAAAAATATTATTTTGAAAGCTTAATTTTACGATGTTTTTATAGTTTTAAAACATATGCAGTTGAAAAATAACATAAAAATATATATATAAGTTATTTTTCAAAAAAATGTCTCCGAACACAGTCAGATACCTTAAGGTATCCGGAGACTGAAATTAATTTTATCATTAGAATTGTAGTTGTGTATCAAATCTGTTTACATCAAGTCTCTCTATCTGATTGACCATCTGTCGGTCTGTTGTTGCTGTAAATGCGATAACTGAAAAATGCAACGACTTAGAGAAATGAAATTTCGTGCGTTAACTTGCGACCAAAAGTGTAATTAGTATCAAATTTTGGTCACAACCGGGAGAAAAAAGATGCCAGAAATTCATACTCGGGTTTCTTCATTATGAAGGGTGCACACAAATGAAGCGACACATTTCAAAAATTAATATGAAAAAACCTAAAAATGTTGGAACTATGAATTTTTTAAAAATGAGAGCGCATCTCAAAAAGGTTTTTTTCAGATAGGTAACATGTCCTTTCGGTGGACTAGGAGGTCGTAAATTACTGGAAATCAAAAATTAGTTTAGAGCCATTATCTGAGAAAATATTAAAAGTGGAAGAAAAATAAAAGCATGTATTTGTAGGGAATTTTACGCTCTTTAATTTGTTAATTCCCATGTAGTGTGAAAACTGGAGAGTTTTCGTGATACCCAAGAAAAACTATGAAAAGAAACCAGAAAACACGCATCGGCTTCTGTTTATCGGTAGGCATTGCGCACGGAATCTTCTCGCTGTAACAAGTTTAGAACGGCGTAATGACACGGCAACTATCCGAAAAAAATTTTTGAGATGTGTTCTTTTTTCATAAAAACATTTTATTTTTTAAAGTTAATTTTTGAAAAGTGTCGCTTCATTTATGTAAACTCCAATGAGCTCTATGCGTGGAAATCAGTATGTGACTTTGAATGGATGTGAGTTGAAGATTTCTATCAAGGTTTGGATGATATCCATCTGTAGGATGTCTGGGTGCTCGTCATTTCATGTCCATGCGAATGTAATAACTCAAAAAGCCAAAGAGTTAGATGGATGAGATTTAGAATCTTATTTTATGTTTAGAATCGTAGATAGGTATCGAAGGGCAGCGGTGGTCTAGTGGTAAGGTTTCGGCTAGGGATAGGAAAAACCTATCGGTTTTAATTGAAAACGTTTTTTTTTCGATTAACCGGTTCTTTTCGGTTATTTTTTGTCCCGGTTATAACCGGTTATATTTAAAATCCAATAACTGGGTAAAAACCGGATCGGATGATAGGCTTGATTTTAGGTACGAGTAGACTAAAATTTACCAAGTTATGAAGATTTGAATTTCATCATCTCAGGCCAATCAACGACAACAGCTTCCTAGAGGCGTGTATCGGTTGGCGGGTTACTGAAAGAGTCTTTATGAACAGGTAAATATTGGCCAATGGATTGATTTCCTGTAAAAGCAATATTAATAAAAAAATTGTCTACAAACGGCGTTTGTATTTTTATTTAAAAAAACCCCGAAAACCTGTTATTTAAAAACCAGTTATTGTGAGCGGTTATAACCGCCAGGTTAAACCAAAGGTGAAAATAAGCCTGAATAACCGAAAACCGGTTATTAAAAAACCAGTTATTGTGTGCGATTATAACCGCCAGGTTAAACCAAAGGTGAAAATAAGCCTGAATAACCGAAAACCGGTTATTTAAAAACCAGTTATTGTGAGCGGTTATAGCCGCCAGGTTAAACCAAAGGTGAAAATAAGCTTGAATAACCGAAAACCGGTTATTTTCGCAATAGCCGCCATACCTAGTTTCGGCTGCGGGGTCGGAGGGTTCCAGGCTCAAAATCCGATTCCGCTGAAGACGAGACGTGCATGTGGGTCTATTGCACTTTAAATTATACGTAGGGGCCAAACATGATACCTCTGGTGTGGTGAGAAAGTTTGAAGAGTGGTTGTAGCTCAGGAGTCGTCATCGTCTTCTGATGGCGGTTCAAAATTAAGGCAGTCCGTCCCAAAAATAGCCGCCGTGTTGCTTCAAAACGGGACGTTTATGTACCTAAACTAAGCTTAATGAAATCAAAGCCGATTGGTGAATGCGCAATATCGACGGAGGATTTCCATTTCTGAATATTTTGTTTATATTTATCTGTTTATAAAATAGCGCATTTATCACAAAATCAAAAGATATCTATGCCACTTTCCTATCCATAGCACTATCTCTCTTGCTCCAATTATAAACTATATGTAAATAAGTATCGAATTTTGATCAAATCCTCAAAGGGTAGATGCTTTGTTCGTCTATATATTTTCAAATAATGAGAATACTCGAAAACGCAACGACCGAGACAAAAAAAAAAATGATTACGATACGTGCTTTTGTCACCAAAATTAC
This sequence comes from Araneus ventricosus, assembly GCA_013235015.1. Classification (NCBI taxonomy): domain Eukaryota; kingdom Metazoa; phylum Arthropoda; class Arachnida; order Araneae; family Araneidae; genus Araneus; species Araneus ventricosus. The sequence continues at coordinate 19,194 of BGPR01023878.1, read as the reverse complement.
AGATCTTCATTAAAGTTTGGACCCAATCAGTTGGTAGGAAGGCATCAAAATTCCATATTTGGTCTTTATTATACTATGAAATACTAAACGCGTCATATTTTGTTAGTGTGCGATAAAGGGAGGGGAGAGCTCTCCCACAGGTTTCATTGTAATTTTTCAAGCTTTTAAATCTAAAATAAAAACAAAAATCTCTTTTAAAGGAGATTTATAAGTTCATCAATGGCTCTTTAAGGCGACCTGGGACCTTCAAAACCATATTTTTAAATTCTCAACTATTTAATCTGAAATTTTGCGGGCACTAAAAGGAGCTCTATATAAGACAGCACACAAAATTTCTCTGTAATATACTTATTTATTTCCGAGTTTCGGGTATAAATGCAACTTCAATGAAAATTAATGCTCTTTGAGATAAATGCGATTCAATTTTTGTTCAAATTTCATGATATTTTAAGTAAGTTTAAAAACATATAAGGGAAAGGAGGGTAAGAGTACGCACCTAGTGGATGTTTAGTTATAAAAATGAGAATTGAAGAGTCAGAGCCTCGAAAATATACTGAATCATAGTTTATTAACTTAGGAAGAAGGGTACAAAAAATGAAAATTTTAGCTTTAGAAATATATATATATATATATAACGAAACGCAAGAAAAAAATGCCAAATGTGTAAGGATGTGAGGCCAAGATTACGCATCCTGAAAATTTAGCAGTAGTCGCACACAAATGCTCCACTGCCTTCGTAACTGGAACATTCCTCATGCCACCACTCCTTACATAATCCACACTGGATCCAATCATCATCATATGCTTGTTCGCAGCCTGGTCATTTGGCTCCCTCATTATTTGGATTTCTATGGACTGGAAACTTTTTCTCCAGACAACAGCTCTTCAGATGATTATCCCAATCTCATTTTTTAATAATAATAATAATAATGATAAAATAAAATGTAAAGTTTTGTTGGAATGGCTGCTTCAAATTACAGAACGGATAAGAGTACGCATATCTGGTCTTTGCGTACTCTTAGCCACCGATGTATTGCTTCTCTAAATCGTCCATAGATGGCCGTAGAATGCACTAAAGTTAAATTCTAACGTGGCCACGTTGTTCGGAAGGGAACAAACCTCATAATGATATTTACTTTGAAAGAAAACATTTGTCCTTTATTTACAAGAAAATTAAGATTTCTTCACGGAAAAATTACATGCTAACATAACGAAATCATATATTACCTGATAAATGAAAGACAGCAAGGATGAAAACAATTATGGCGGTCACTTGAGATAGCTGAAAACTCACATGATGATATGATCACACTTGCTTCTGCTTGCACTGTTGCCAACAGGGAAAAAATCCCTGCGTACTCTTACCCGACTGCGTAATCTTACCCTCCTTTCCCTTATGCAGAGAAGAAATTTTGGCAATCGTATAGAAGTTATTTTGTTATTAAACTGTAAATATTTTCTTTCTTATCAAATATTGGGCATATTTTTTTCTAAAATCAATAATTTCGAGTTCTTATGTGTGTTCATTTTGAAATTCCTTTCTGAAGCATAAAAATTAATTAAATTTTTGTTTGAAAAGGATTAGAGTAACTAATGAAAAACTAGAGTGATTTCGGGTAATTTTGGGGCGACTGGAACATTTATCATAAAGGCCATTAATTGTTATTAAAAATTACATTTATAAAAATAACTCAGAAATAATAAATATAATGCGGTAAAAGTTTTTCGGTTGTCTTATATAGTGCTCTTATTTATGCCAGCAAAATTTCAAATTCATTCAAAATTTAAAGAAATTATTTTGGAGGTCCCTGGTCGCCTTGATTGGATATGTCAGCTTTTATCTCATCCTACCAGATAGCAATTTTAGTTTGCAGCAAGCTTGCAACAAATTTGACATGCCAAGAGTGCAAGCTTGCAACAAGTTTGAAACAAGTTAAAGCAAGCTTCGAAGTCACCATGGGACGAATTTGCAGGAAGCTTGCAGCGTCAAACTCATTGCAAATTATAGCAAAAACAGAGTACGAACACAACCCGGATTAGAACTCGCGATCTACCGGTTCCGAAGCTGATGCGCTAACAAGTATAATTATACTTGTTTGCAACATCCCGTACTTGTTTGCAACATCTCGTACTTGTTTAGAAAGATGAATGCTATTATAGGTTTAAATTAAGAAAAATTGTCGAAAAACCTCATATAGCATATATTTCTAAATATAAATCAGGAAATTGAGTCTCATAAGCTCTCTTAGCGTAAATGCTACAATAAACTCTAATATTAACCATCGCAGAAAGTATTGGTGAATTTACTTGACTTTCGTCGGAATCTCATACAGAAAAGCAATCCTGTTGTTTTCTTGAATCCTCTCAGGTGAGTGACGCCTTGATAAAGTTCATCTGGTGTATTCTTTAAGCTTATTCATTGTTCAATCTTAATTTGTATAGAATTTTCATTTTGTTAGGTGTTTTTTGAATTTCCAATGTTTCCTTGGTTGCTTGCTGCATTTTGCGCTTTCCAGAAGTTTTGGTTGTATCTTATTTTAATTTAAAAAAACATTTATTGGATCTCACATTCTTACTATTAATTCAGTTGGTGCCCAAAGTTCTATAAAAATGTTTCTGTTGGAATTTTTGTTCTGAAAATTAAAATGTTAGTTTGCCACTAAATTGAAATAGGACTTAATTCCCACTTTGCAACTGAATTCATATTTAGAATTTTATCTTTAAAAAATCTATATTATTTTCTTCATTCCACCATCTTCTAATTAGCTAAAGCAACTCTTGTAAAAGTAATGAAGTATCAACTTTCTTAAAAACTCCAGAGAATACTTTTTTCCTAAGGTAAAACCAGACTTAAAAAAAATTCTAATCGTCTTTTCGGAATTCACAATCACATTAAATCTTTAATTGAAATTTTGATATGGAATAAAAAAATCAGAGCATGAAAAGCGAGGGAAACTATTAAATGCGAGTATAGGGGAAAATCTGCACCAGATACATTCCAATGAAAGAAAATTCTCCACAAATTATCATATCAGTTATGTTTCAGAAGTAAATAATTAAAATGTCGCTTCGTTTCATATTACGTTTAATAGTGGAAGAACCTTTCGGCTGTTTTAAGTTATACCATAAAATGGCGATTAACCAAAACTAAGCTTAAAAACAAAGAAATCGTATTATAATTGCTTCTGCAACTGATTAAAATATAAATACTGAAATAACTTTTTTTATAAGATATAGTATTATCATATCTGTTTAGTTGGAGGAGAAAGCAATTCTGTAATTGCTTACTCATGATGATGAAGTTTCTTTTTATTTATTACGTTTAATTGTGGAAGAATACTCCTGCTGCCAACGTACATTGATCTGGCTTGTCTCTGATGCAATGACTGTTAAACAAAACTAGTTTAAAACGAAAGAAATGACATCATTATATTTATGCTCTGAATAAAATTACAAATGTGAAATGAATTGTTATATAAAATAATTTGCAATATCGTTTTTTTTTGAAAAAGAATAATAAATTTCAAGATTTCTTTTGGTTTATAATTTATCCTGTTACAAATATTAATACTAGTAATGTTAGTATTTAAAACTGAAAGTCGAAGGCTGTAATGTTACTTTCTTTTTTGAATATGACTGTACTTCGTCATTTACTTTCTTTTTGGCATAAAGGAAAAATATGCATAAATACGTTTAATAATAATATACACAGTGTCCATAATTGTCATGTTCCAATAACTAATTTCTAAACCGTTAGAGACAGACATATAGTTTTAACTGGAAAAATACTTTAAATGAAGGGAACATTTATAATACATGTTTTTTGAATGAATGAATAAATATATTCCTGAAAAGTTACGAAATCTAACTTTTTAAACATCCCCCCGTTCCTATTAATCATATTTAATAAAATATTTTTGATACTCTAAAATTTAAACAAAAAAAATGTTCCACTCATCTGCGACTAAAACTGACCAAGTTATGAAGCTTTGAATATCGCTGATTTAGACCACTTTACACCATTTCAATAGCCGTCTTGCAGACGATCCACCAATCAAAACGCAGCACTTGGTCGACGAGGCCGCTGATTGGTTAAAAATCATGAAATTCAATTCTCCATATCTCCCTCAGTTTTAACAAAAGAAGAGTGGGACTTTTTTTGTTTAAAATGTTAATGCCAAGAATATTTTACTAAATATGAATGATAGGACCGAGGGCATATAAAAAGTTAGGATTCGTAACTTTTTCAGAAATATATTTAGTGACTCGAAGAACATAAACTATATTCTTTCCCTTTATTTAAAACATTTTTCCAATTGGAACTGGATGCCTATTTATAACGGTTTAGAAATTAGCTATTGGACCACGATAAGTGTGAACACCCTGTATTTTGGCAGAACAATTATTTTGATTTATGTAACAATAGTTTATGGCAGAAAATGAGGCATTTTCGGGGTTATATTGAATGAGCGAGTGTTTTTGTTCAGATTACTTTCATTTGGATAGCAAGACGTTAAATCAATTCAAGTGATTAATTTTTTCAATTTAAGTGGTTTGAAATTAAGAAAACTTTTGATTAAATGTTTAGTGTTCTATCGTACTTAATGTTTTACTTCGACAAAGGATTTGAATTTTCTTTCTCCTAGTAATTCATTTCTACCTATTAGTTCACTTTAAAGCGCAAAAAGTATTCCACGTTCGTCATATCACATCTGCAAGGAATTTTGGCTGGAGCGCTAAGTGTTTCGTTAGAAAGTTATGCTACTCGTAATCTCTCATAGCATACCCCGCCTTAAACTCATTACAGCGCCATTTCAAGCAACGTATGCGAAGACCTCTCGGATAGAGGTACAGCTTGTCATCGGCTATGGGCGACACCACCCTTATTTTACTCTCCACGCAAACAAGAACCTGCTTGCTTATACAACTTCTCATCCCCAAGTTGAGGTGAACTCTTGAGAGATTGGTAGACAGATACCAATAAAGCCACAAGTTAAAAAGGAATACAAGCAATCCAATAGTAATTTGAAGTAAACGAAAAGCAGACAACAAAAACAAGGAATCCATTCTAGTTCACTTTTTCAAGGGCTAGAAACTATTCGAAATGGATTCAAAAGGATATTTAGGGAATTTTCTGTAGAAGCAGGCCTTTAGGCCAAGACAAAGCTTCTCATAGCCCGAACTCCCCAAAAAAAGCAACCAGGAGCAAATCCACAAGCACAAACATCAAAAGAAAAAGGAAAAAAAAAACATTAAATACGCTAATAAGAGCAACAAAATATTAGCCATCAAGCTTAATTAATAAGCTTTCATAAGGTAAAAATCAAAAAGAACTTACCCCTGTAGAAATTAGCCAGAGAAAAATAATTTGCCCGCGCTTTCGAGAAAAGCAAAACATTAAACACTAGTCTCCGTGGCGCCATCTATGAGGCCTATCCTGAGTATGTCTATGAGTAAATCTATGCCTATCTTGAGAGATTGGTGTGGGCCAGAACAGATGAGGTATGCTTTCTAGTCGTGAGGACAAAATTTTGAAAATCTGGACCAAGCAAATACGCGTTTTATGCTTTCCTTTCATGTCATTAATGTATTCAATGTGTCTTTTAGTATTAAATCAATGTTGCTAAACATGTCATTTATTTATTTTTCAACGTATCTCTTATCGTTTTCAAATTAAAAGCGTTAACTCCAAATTTTGCCGCTAGGTGGCAATGTCCATGCTTGCATTATGAATTGCATAACTACTTTTCTATACTTAGACACCACTTTTTATACTATAGATGTCACCATTCTGAAGTTAATAGGGGCTCAGAGCTTTAGTGAGTACCCTGTATGTAAAGGAATGAGTGTAAGATGAGACGTTAAATATAGTTGGCGTTTTTAATATATTCTGATATGTATGCTTTCAAGATTAGAAAATTATTTTTAAAGAAATTAATATAAAAATAAAGCTACATCTGAAACATCTAATTTTATAGCAGAATTAATTATTGTAAAAGGTGATCAAGTAATACTTAAACCACTGTGTATGTGAATATAATGAAGAAAAAAACAGGAGAAAAACTTTATAGAAAGGCGTGCCTTTTTGAAAAACGATAGTACATGTATTAAAAATATTTCAAACGATGTTACGGCTTGTATTTTTAAGCATAATCGTGATTTTTATGGGTCGAAAAAAATATGTTCTGAAAGTGGTAGGATCAACTCATTCTTTAATGAGACAAATATAAAAATAACAAATTAAGTCAGATCTTAATTAAAGCCACTTATTTTTTTACATAAATCAGCATGTAGCAAGTAAATTCTCTTTCTCTCTAATAACGTAGACAGAAGTAAAGAAAAAATGCTTGATGATGATGCATCAGAGATTAATTTTTTCATGCTTTATGGCTTGGTTATTAATTATCTTCATAAGATAACAAAATGCTGAATAAACTTCGATAGGGCATTTAAAAAATAATCCAAGATAAAAAAAAAATCTGCTGCGATTATTAATTTTGATAAAAAAATATCCGTCTATCGTTTTCTTCTTAAAAGGAACAAAATTTAGGCAGAAAAACACATCAAAAGTAAGTTCTGTAATATAACTACTTATTGTTTCTTGTGATAGAACTTTTTATTCTAATATTATTCCAAAATGTCATGCGTCAGTGGTATCAGAAGAGTTCGCTGCGGCGAATTCTCGATTTCCTAGTAAGGCAACCGCGAGATATTATACAGTGTGCCCACTCTATTAATGACCAAATAGCTAATTTCTAAACCGTTAGAGATAAACATATACTTCATGCTAAAAAAATGTTTTAAATGACCACATTTATTGTAAGGAATATCTAATGTTTTCCTACCATGTTAGACTTTTAGTAGGAAAGAGGAATCTACAAAGAAAAGGAATGGAAGCGAATGGCTCGAAACATTGGCGTCAAATTTGGCGACTTGCCAACAAAAAAGGATTCAGGAAAATGCAAGAATTATGGCCATAATGTATTATTACGATTCGAGTTTTGGAGAACTTTCTAGATAATTCCATGTGACGTCACGCATTGTCGAAAAAGCTATAAATCTCGAGCTGCTCGAAAAAGAATATAATTCTCTTTATAGTTTTCTACACAGTGCAAGCTGGTGAGCTGATGTCACTGAGCTCTTTTGAAAGTGCTGTTACTGATATTTATTACTCATCTGCTGTCTACTTGTATTGTTAATTTAAACAAATGGAGTTCAGTTCCGTTACCCGTGCTTCGCGTTTGATGGAATATTAGTGGAATAAAGCTTCTTTTTATTATCTTGCTTGTTTCATTAGATTCAAGTACACCCACCAGACGATTTTCATTACAGTATTATATACTAGCCACCTTCGGAGACCAGCTTGTTCGCCGGGAATATACTTTCAATTGAATCTCTTGTGCATAATTGATATTCATGATTTCCTTAGCAAAGTAATTTTAAATTCCAAATCGTAAGAGACATTTAACCCATGCTTTTTCGGTAGCCTTACACCTATTCTGTTCGTTGTCTGCATGAACGTCCTTAATGGAATCGAGTAACTTTCTGTGTCATGTATCACACAATGGCATCACCTTAACTCGCTTAAGTCTCTTCAAAATATCCATTTGTTTTTAAATTTGAAATGGCGCGGCACATTTTACTTTCAGCAATATGTTAGCTGGACAATGAAAAACATTGTTGAAAATTATGCCAACATTTTTTTTAAAAGAATTATTAAAATTAGAGAAAAATTTGTACGGCAACTTAATTGAAATAATTGGAAAGTTAATTTCTTGCTCTTTCAGGTTGTGTAAAAATGACTTCTGTGCTGCAATATTTTCGAAAGCTATTGAGGAAAAATACCAAAATTTTTCTTAATTTTTGATTAATTAAAATTCTAATTACAATTTCAAGAAAGGGCTCCGAGGCGCACATTCCTACCCTCCAAAGTATACTTGTGCCAAACTTTGTACCTCTGGGCCCAGCGGTCTGGCCCGTAGAGTGCCACCATACACACTCATGCTCCTTTATTATTAGTAGAGATTATATTGCGCATGTCATCAAATACAGTGCTGAAAAAATTGCGCAGTCTAAATGTTCATACAGTCCCCATTTTTAACACCGATATTTAGTAAAATATTTTTGAAAACTCATTTAAAAAATATACTCTTCTCCACGCCTAATACTGGTCGAATTACGAACATTTCAATTTAATTATTTTAAGCCAATAAACGACAGCGTTGGACAAACGCTGTCCGTTGATTGCAAGATCTTCCTTCAAGAGGCCATTGAAATTATCTAAAATTTTGAAAATAGTGATATTGAAATCTTCACAATTCAATCAGTTTTAGTCATAAAATAGTGGAACAATTTTTAGTTAAAATGTTGGTTTGTTAAGAGTATTTCCATAAGTTTGAATAATATAACTGAATTAAAATTTAGATTTCGTAAATTTTCAGCGATACAATTATAGCATCAAACATCATAAAATCTAATTTTTTCCGTCATCTAAAGCCTTTTTGCTGTTGGAATTTTATATCTATCTGTAACTATTTAGAAATTAGTTATTGGGCCGCTATTAGTGGAGACAACCTGTATAATTTTCATTGTTTTTCTTAGATTTTGGTTCAGTTTCATAGGCCGCGAAATTTTTGCAGAATACTATCCAATGGCGGCTCATCCATAAGAGCTGCAGTCTCCCTGAAATTATTTAAAATATTGCATTTTCGTTTTTATTATAATTGACTTACTTTCCACTTTGAGAATTCAACGATCAACGAAAATGGCAAGAAATGAATAAAAAAGTATGTAAAAAGAAGACGGAAAATCAATCAAGAATTAAGAGAGGGACAGATCAGAGCAGGATCAAGTTTTGCTCCTCCTACGGATCCGATATTAATGCAAAGAGCAACGCGAAGTGGGAGAAAAGCAACCCTTTCTCCGCTTGAAATTGCATTCATTTGAGCTGAATTTTTTTCAGCTGTCATTTGGAGAGATTTTCTCATTTGTCTCTTTTTCGCTTTTTCTCAGTAGTAGCTTTTAAGTCGTTTTTTTAAATACAATTCTGGAGGAGTTGTAATTTTTTGTTTATTTCCTTTTTTTTCGGGTGATGATTACGATTCTGAGGTTTGCCACCAATAATTTTTGTTGGAATTTTAGTTATCGCCAAAAAACATAAAATCAATTTTTCTCCAGTTGTTTTCTTATAACTCAGAAACTAAGAATTTTTAGTAAAACATCATAATTACCAAAATAATTAACACAAAATTTCCTACAACTTAGATCTATAAAACTTTTATAGCACTGCTAGTTTCTGAGCTGATGAGCCACCACTGATACTATCACAATGTATCACCGAGGTTCAGACGTTTACTTTTTAGAAAATAATATCGATTATTTTCCATGGAATCAAGATCCATTTTATGCCTTTTCTCCATCTCCATTTTTGTCTAGCGGTGGCCTAGTGGTTTGCTTTCGGCTTCGGAGTTGAAAGTTTCCAGTTTCGAAACACGATTTCATTGATGATGCGCCCTGTATGTGGACATATTGCACATTAAATCATTCGTTCGGAAGTTTAAAAAGGGGGATGCCGGTTTAGGTGCCGTTCTTTTCATCTGACAGCGGTTCAAAGTTAAGAGATTTGCACTCAAATAACCATCGTGTTGCTTCAAAATGGGACGCTGATATAACTATTCTAAACTAAACCATCCGCATTCACTGTTGCTGAAGCGAAGAAACTGATTGAGTTGTCTTGCGACAATTCATTGTTACAAACTTGGAATTAACTGAGTTTTAACTGTCGTTAAATGAAGAATACCTACTTCTAACTTCAAAACATTAGAGATATTCAATCCCATATGATACTTTTTATTTAAACGAAACAGTGTTTTCAGCATTTGCTATCATTAAAGGTAGCTGCGTCCAGTTTAATTCTACGAATTTAGAAAATGGGCTCATCGTCAAAAGGCTCGTCATTCCCACTGATCATTATATTTATTAACCGAGTCAAGCGAGGTCCTGCTTTATCTGGACCGTTCAGTATTTTGGTGGTTTGCCTATAAATTTTTATGCAGCCACTTACAAACACGCCATTTGGTTTTTTTTTAACAATTTGACATGAATGTTCCTTGAAGTCATTAGAAACGATCTATGGGTAAAGAATATTGTTTTTTATTTCGTTTTAAGATAGTACCCGTTTTCATAGTGTTGATATTTTGAGAATCCATGTTGAGTGTTGAACCATTAAAGTATTGGATTGATTTTGGTGATGGTGATTAATTGGTAATTCTAAAAATGCTGCGAAAATTGCCAACACATTAAAACTAATAAAACGGCCTTTATCTTGAAGCAAAATCGAAAAATAAAACTTTTTATTCGTCGTTTTTTCAAGACCTGAAGGAACCTTCATGATAAGTTCGCAATAAATCGAACAACTTATTTGTTCGTGAATGAGTAACTTACGAATTTACAGACAGACAAAATGATGAACGGTCGAGCTGATACACAGACCTCGCCTCACTTGGTCAATTACGGCTATAATTAATAAATATGTTTTTTATCATACACTTATTCGAATCCCAATCTACTTAACACCCTTTTTTGTGACGCTGCTTGCTTATTGATATAAAAGAATTTTCCGGTTCAAAAACTTTGATAATCGCATTCTTATTCTGTAAATATTTAGAAGTAAAGAAAAATATCTCATGCACAAAATTGTCTCCAGATATCGATATCGAAATCCATCAAAATGATAAAGTTACTTTAAAATTCCAAAGTTTCTGAGCCGGAAGGTTTCTTTTCTATCAATAAACAAGCAGCGTCGCAAAAATGGAAATGCTTATTTACTTTTGCGGATTTTTCAAAGGGATTACATTTTGAATTCTTCCGCAAACAGCTGAGAGCAAGTTCTGTTGTGCTTAGTTTTCGAAGATTGTTTGTCATGCGATTTGGAAAAAAAGTAATATCGTTTGATGTCTCGGTTTTCTTCAGACTATAGGAGAGAAAAAAATTCAGTTGTCTGGTGCTAGGTTTATTTATTTTTATTGATTTTAAGAGTAAAGAGACGTCTGTCAGAAAGATTTAGCTAAAGGGATGTGCATAATTTTAACTTTTGCCATTTTTTAACTTGATGATCTTATGGCTGTGAAATGAAATCTATGCCAGGAGAAAAATTTGAATGAAGAATTTCGTTTAAACGTTTTTATTTATTTGAAGAACCTAATGTAATGTTTATCACACTCAAGTAGTTTTTAAACGAATTTTAAAAATATATTGTAATGAAACATAAAAATAGATTTTAGGAATTATATTTTTATTAACGTTGAAATATTTTCAAAAAAATATCTTCACAGTTAAATGTTTAATTCAAGATACAATTTCTGAGGCAAAGGAAATGCCTGCTTTTTAGATATTGCTTTTTGGTATCAGTTGCGAAATCTTTGATTTATAATCTAGGAAAGATTTTATTTAGCGAATACATTAATTAATTTTTGATGTTTATAATTTCCTCATACTGATGTTAACTTTCTGGCATCATTATATGAGTATTCATTTAATATTCGATCAATAGTTTATTTATATTAGCATCGCATTTTGCAGCAACGCGAAAGTTTTTTTAGGATGCGTAATTTTTAACCGCGGTGATTTGACGAAGACGACATCCTGACCATGCTCCCCCTTCTCCAAAATTTCCGCGCCATTCCAGCGGATGGATATTTTACGTCAGATTTAATGTTCACTACGCCGACAGACACGGCGGATATTTTTTAAATTCTGGATCCGACACCGAAACATTACCATGAGGCTACTATGACCACTTACTGTCACAAGGTCTTCCGCAAGTCTGTTGTAGAAATAAGACATTTTTTGTGAAATTACTTTTGCAACATTTGATTGTAAACCTATTTTGATAGCTATATATGCATAAATAAATTAAAGAAAATGAACGAGAATAGCTTAAAAATGATACTTTTTAGAATATTCAAGTCTAAAAGATTTCCTTTGCAAGTCTTTGTAATACACTCATGTCCATAAATTAAGGATAATGAAGTTCAGGCAAAGAAAGAGACAGAAGCAAAACAAATTTGACTTATTTGTAAAGTCTATTTATTAAACAAAAGGTAAAGAGCAAAACAGATGCTATATGTTTGACATAATTAATAAAAATTGCGATTTTTACTCCCTGGAGCAAATTTCAAAAAAGAACCTATTTACAAAAAACAGTATAACATGGTTAGTATGATGGTTAATACGGAGTATGTCTCCCGGACGATGCAATACAGGCCTTACAACGCCTAGGCATGCTGAGTATCAAATTATCAATCTGATCTTGGGGAATATTACACCACTCATCAAGCAATTCCCTCCGAAGTTCCGGTAGACAGATGGGAGGGGGTTGACAGGCTGCAATTCGTCGGCCAACCATATCCCACACATGCTCTATTGGATTCAAGTCCGGTGAGTATGCTGGCCAATCCATACGGGTGACATCCTCCGATTGAAGGCATTCGTCTACAATGTTTGCACGGTGAGGACGGGCGCTGTCATCCATAAACAGAAATTCAGCACCCATGGCGCCCCGAAACAAACGTACATGTTGTTCCAGAATGACATCCCGATAGATGTGGCCTGTCATCGTTACACTCTGAACATGCAGGTCAGTTCTGGAACCAAGAATAATTCCTCCCCAAACGAGCCATCCTGCACCACCGTAACGGAGTCGTTCAATGGTGTTCTCTTGGTGGTAACGGGTACCTGGCGCTCTCCATATGAAAGTCCGGCGAGAATCAGACTGCAAACTAAACCTGGACTCGTCGGAAAACATCACACAAGACCACTGTTGCGGTGTCCACAATGCATGCTCTCTACTCTAGGCTAATCGCAGGCGACAGTGAGTTGCGGTAAGTGGAACACATCTGACAGGCCTACGAGCATATAGACCAATGTGCCCTAAGCGTCTGTACACGGCCTGCCTTGAAACTGTCGTACCGGTAGCTGAAGAGAGCTGACGAGACAGGTCTGATGCTGTGCTCCGTCTGTTTCTTTTGGCAGTAACTGCCAAATAAAGGGTCCTCATTCGGCGTTGTAACTCGGGGGCGACCTGTGCTGTAACATCTACTCACATTACCATCATCTTGGAATCGTTGCCAAAGCCTGGAGATGACACTCTGGGCGATTCCAAGTTCCTCGGATACTTCCAGCTGGGTACGTCCACATTCCAGTCGTCCGATAATTCTACCAGGTAAAAAATCATCCAAATGCTTCCTTTGTGCCATAACTAAGCGGTTATTGCACTGAAAGGCTTTTAAAGCGCTTGTGAACAATTTTACTTCTTTGCCACCATTCCTTATATACCCCTCTCTTACACTCTCGTCATTGTGACGTACTATCCGCGCCATCTGGTGGTTTCCTGTAATTTGCATATTCTTCTTCAAGATGTGTGTGATAATTCTACAGGTGAAATTTTTATTTTAGAGTTCAATTTCTGTGTGATTCTGAATTATCCTTAATTTATGGACATGAGTGTATTTATCTATTTATTACTTCATCAAACGTCATTGACATAAAATTCAAAATGTATTATAATTGAGCCATCATGATGAGATTGAAAATTTTTAAACTTCAACCCCAGAAGCAAGAAAAATTTGGTTTACCTAGACACTGTGTTTCAAAGCAATTAATTCATTGTAATATTCCTCTCCTTTATTATTTAAACAAACATCATTATGATAAAATTCCAAATGCATTATAAGTGAGCCATCATGATGGGGTTGAAAATTTTTAAACTTCAACTTCAGATGCAAGAAAAGTTTGTCTTACCTAGACACTGTGTTTCAAAGCAATTAAGTCATTGTTATATTCCTATTTTTTTAGTTTTTAAACAAACGTCATTACGATGAAATTAAAAATAGATCATGATTTAGCCATCATGATGAAGTTTAAAAATTCTTAAGCTTTAATCTCATATACATGAAAAATATGACTTAATAGAACAATAGACACTGTGTCTCTACATGCTCAACAATTTGTAGGCAAGGAATGCTGAATAATTTCAGCTGATTGTAAAAAAAAGTCTTATACCATCTTCCAGCGATTTCTCACTATCTTTGAAAGCTGGATTTGAAAGAAAAAATTATCCTTTCTGAATTTGATTCTGCATAACTATAATAAATATTGAATAAGATTACTTACATTTACTGATATTCATTTTCCTGTTTTCAATATTTATTGTGCAAGATATATCGGTTTCTGTTGTATCTTTAGTTAAATGAAATCAAGTATTCGTTCCGAAATATTACGCTTAACATTGTGGGAGGCAATTTGCTGTCTACTATTTTTCTCAATTTCCACACCATACCAAGAGGGAGCGCTTTTCCAGCCAATTGATCGAGCGGGTATGATGTACTGTGAAATTTAAAAAAAAAACCTCCTTAGATATGAAATTTCATTTTTAACATTTTTTCTCCAAATTAAATACGAATAAAACAAAATTAAAACATGTTAAATAATGTGAATATTTAATAGGTTAAAAAGAGTAAATATATTTATAGTGACTTTCTCTCAAAACAATTTTTTAAAGATTTGAATGCTTTTGATATGCTTTTGATATGCTTCATGAGTCTTAGTTTTGAAGAAATATTATTCTATTTCTAAAAAGTGTTCCCTTTACATATTAAAACAATTCTGATGTGCATTTTAGAATCAGACTTCTTTTAGACAGTTGAAGTCAATTTTAGTTCAGGAAAACATAAAATTCTATTGAAAATTTGTTACTAATGCATAAAAATATTTCCAGAAAATTAACTGTTAAGTGAAATTGAAAAAATAATACCAAGCCTTATTCCAAACGTATTCATACGTGATAATAGTGAAAAATTTGGTAAAAAAATTAAATATTGAAGCATTCCAAACATTTTAAATTTTTTTGAAATTCAAAATTTTAATTTGATTTAAAATTATGCATTTTTAAAGGATTATTTTACAGATATTAACATATTTATATTCATATAAATATGTTTGCTGAATTTATAACAACAAAATCAATAATTTACAGAAAAGCCTAGTAAGGCGCGTCGTCGCCTTAAAGCCTATATTGTATTTTCTTATTATATTGTACATAAGTATTAAAATATATTATTAAGTATTACATGCATTATTGTATTGTAAATAAGTATTTAAATTTATAATATTGCGTATGGGGTGGATTTTAAAGTAATCAGTTAAAAAGTCGTATGATTAACATTATTCATTTTTTTTAAATATTCAAGCGGAATGGTTACATTATTCGGAAATACTACCGGGTGACACCCCAAATATGGGTATGTGACTCTTTTGTATCAGTGAACAGTAATTTCGCTCCATATTTGGGTACAAAAATTGTGGGGCTTGAGTTATCTCCACTCTGATGACGGGTGATACCTCTGTCTGGCGTCGTCGCATGTGCCTCTCGTAACAGGGGTTATAATGCGTCGGCCAAAGTGTCGCAATTTATTATTCGTGGTAGACAGTTTATTTTACGGCTGGTCGTGCATATTTGTTTATGGTTAAATTATTCGGAGGAAAAAACTATAAGTTTCAAATAAATCATCTTGTTGTTGGAGAGAATTATTTGAACCTAATCGCATAATAATGTACTGCAATCAATTGCCATGTACAAATAATTCTGCCTTAAAAGATTTCAGAATAGCATAGAATTTTTTATATAAAACTTAATTGATTGAAAAATTAGTATTCTCAAACCAGTTTCAAAAAGTCAAGAGGCCTCAGGATCATTGAATTGCACCTTTAAATCCTTTGTTTAAGTCTTATATTATTTTATCACAGTTTGACAAGGCCTTTCAAAATCTATACAACCAATTTGCAGTAATATTTATTCACTTGATAACTAAAAACTTGTATTCTCCACTTTCCAAAACTTTAGTAATCTAAAATTTCCCCTTAATTGATGTGGCGTTATTAAAGGCCTTTCGTCAGTTTCTTTATGCTGTCATTAATTGGCCTTGGAATTAAATTAATCGAGCATTAGCGATCAACATACACTATATGCCCAAAAGTATCCGGACACTTGCAGATTTTCACATTTTTTAGAATTTCTCCGGAATGGTTCAACTGACTGCCTTTAAACTTCGGACATGTAAAGAATAGACAATAACTCACATTTTACATTGAAGATTCGGTTCTGAGTGCAATTAGGGGGCCGTCTACAAACTGATGAACACAAAAAAGCTTTTGGCTCACCCCGCTTCACAGAATACTGATAACAAGATGAAACTTTCAGAAATAGTAATGTTTAATGTGCATAATATTTACAGGAATTTTCGTAAACTCAGCTCAAATATTTAGGAAGATATAAAGGTTTTCTTAAAACATTTCAAATTTTCCCACCTGTTTTTTGCTTATAACGTGCAGAGTTTTCTGTTATATTATACGAAACTTCCAGAAAAAATGACAATATGTTAGAAAAGCATTTTGTAAAAATTTGGAAAGGAATTGTTGAATATTAGAGGAATTATGAGTAATTTTAGTAAATAATGTTTTACTGCGCATGCGCGAAACATAGTGTAATTTTTCTTTCACAACTTTAAAGCCAGATATATAGGGCAACTTATATGAAAAATTTCAGTTCAATATCAATAGTATTCAAAAAGATATCGGCATTACAACGAGCAGAATTTTAGCTCCTGTCGAAGAGGAGCTAAAAGATGAGGGGTTGTACACAAATTGATATTTTTTAAACTTTTATCTTTTAAATAGTTATATTGAATTGTAAAATGGTTAGAATTTGCTGCATACCCATGAACACTTATCAATTACGTGCATAACTTAAATTCCAGCAAATTAGGCACTATAAATAACAAAAATTTTATTACTTTAATTATATTATTTACATGATTGTTAACAAGTTACATATTACAATTTTACTACCAAACGATATTTTTAAATATATTTATTTTATGGCGAAACGATTTTTGATCTAATTAATTTATTTTCTTAAAATATTTTAATAATTCTACATATATATTTTTTATTCGTTACGAATATTATATGTGTTCATGGGTATGCAGCGAATTCTAACCACTTTACAATTCAATATAACTATTTAAAGATACAAGTTTAAAAAATATCAATTTGTGTACAACCCCTCATCTTTTTGCTTCTCTTCGACAGGAGCTAAAATTCTGCTCGTTGTAATGCCGATATCTTTCTGAATACTATTGATATTGAACTAAAATTTTTTTATATAAGTTGCCCTATATATCTGGCTTTAGAGTTGTGAAAGAAAAATTACACTATGTTTCGCGCATGCGCAGTAAAACATTATTTACTAAAATTACTCATAATTCCTCTAATATTCAACAATTCCTTTCCAAATTTTTACAAAATGCTTTTCTAACATATTGTCAATTTTTCTGTAAGTTTCGTATAATATAATAGAAAACTCTGCATGTTATAAGCAAAAAACAGATGGGAAAATTTGAGATTTTTTAAGAAAACCTTTATATCTTCCTAAATATTTGAGCTGAGTTTACGAAAATTCCTGTAAATATTATGCACATTAAACATTACGATTTCTGAAAGTTTCATCTTGTTATTAGTATTCTGTGAAGCGGGATGGGCCAAAAACGTTTTTGTCTTCATCAGTTTGTAGACGGTCCCCCAATTGCACTCAGGACCGAATCTTCAATGTAAAATGTGAATTATTGTCTATTCTTTACATATCCGAAGTTTAAAGGCAATCAGTTAAACCATTTCGCAGAAATTCTAAAAAATGTGAAAATCTGCAAGTGTCCGGATACTTTTGGGCATATAGTGTAGAAAAACATTTTCCTGTCTGGAAGCTCAAACTAGAGGCGGAGTCATCCCATCAATCAAAATTATCAAAATTTAATTCGAAAATTATTATTTGCATAATGTTCGAAAAGGGATTTTAGCAGGCGAAAGACCATGCCCTCTATACCGGATCGAATTACTCAGATTCCACTGATGCCGAATATTTAAAGTGCGTTATGAATCTCTGAAAGGTTTCAAGGGTGACGATGTAATTGGATTATTGGAAGTCCCATTGAGTATCTGCGCTTCAAATAAGATTTATTTAAAAAAAATAAATCTCTCTTCTACTTCATTGGATATATTTTGTTTCCACTATTAGACATTGTCATACTTAATATACCATTTCTTAATAATAAATGAAATAATACAGTGTATATAAAAACAACACTAAATAAAAATTTGAATTTGCATGTTAAAATATAAATATTTCTTAAAATCTGGTTAGTAAAATGTGAGTCTTTCTGTAAGTCATAGATTCGCTGACTGTTTTTCTAATAACGTAATAAGCTTTTAGTAGGTACAGCAGTAGAAATCACAGTGATGCAGGTTTCGAAGATCACCGCTGTTTCAGCCAACTCTAAGAAAGCGCAGAACCGCTAAAGAGTCCACCTCATGTTTCTCATGCATGCAGGAAGTAGAAGGATGACATCAACTCTCGTCATCAACTCTCCACAGAAGCATTCCAGTAGGATAATCTTATGCAAGATGTATAGCAGGGTGTGTGCCCCTCACACCTGACCAATGAAATCCTGTGTTTATCTCGCATCTACACATGCCAGTAGGAGTGCAAATTAATGAAAGCATGTATTCTTTAATAATAAGTCTAAATTTGTTTGCAAAGTGACTCAAAAAGCCGGGAACCTACTATTGTCTTGATAAAACCCATACGAGAGATTCATTTGAAGGGTACAGTTTCTAAGTATGAACAGGTATCGCTTTGAAGGGCCACACTGATCTGTTTATCATCCCAAGAGGCACAGTGAATGCACAGTTACATAGAGATCACAATGTGATTCAATCGTTCGTCTTTACGCAGGTGAAGTGGACAATTGTTTTATCCTTCAAGTGGATATTGATATACTTCACAGAACTCGGTTGGATGGAGAATTACATAAAAGCTATAAAAGAGATTGATTTGAATGGCACAGTTTCTAAGTATGAACAGGTATCGCTTTAAATCGCCGCACTGATTGGTTTATCATCGCAAAGAGGCAATGTGAATGCCTAGAGACATAGAGATGACAATGTGGTTCAATCGTTCGCCTTTACACAGGTGCAGTGGACGATTGCTTTCATCCTTCAAGTCGATAATGGTATACTTCCCAGAACTCAGTTAGATGGAGAATTACATAATATCCATAAAAGAGATTGATTTGAAGGGTA
>BGPR01023877.1:0-23808 GCA_013235015.1 Araneus ventricosus | reverse complement strand
TGCTGCATCTCTCTTGGACTCCCAATGAAACTCGAGGGCAGAATGAGTGTAACACCTGGTCTAACGCCAGCTTCAGTAGCCAGCGCATTTATGTGGTCGGCAAGTCCCAAATATGATTCTACTCGTAGCGCCCTCTGATTATGTCTAATGAAATTCAAACGATTACCCTCAACCTTAACATACGAATCAACAACATACTACTGCATAAGCTTCCCTCCATACAAAATAGGATTGAAAATATCTCTCCTCACGGACAAACGGTGTACATAAAACTGCAATTCAGAATAGGACTGATTAATGTGAAAGCCTCTTTCACCACATGGAAAAAATAAAACGTAAGTCATCGGGTCGCAGTTTGGATTAAGAGTACTAATCCTACTCAGTTCGCGTTGTCTTGGATAAATGCAGATATCCCGGGTATTCGGTGGGATGCCAGAAGAGCTTTTAAACACCATTGCAATCTCGTTTATGTTTGGAGCATTATATCTCCCTCTGTGCTGACTGATATGAAGTCTGTCATCACTAATGTACATTGTAACATTTTCCGACGCGTCATGTCCTTCTTCCTGAAGAACCTGCTCTTCCAATTCCAACATCATCTTGTAAGCATCTGCAAACGGATTGACTCTTCTAATGATCTCGTCTATTTTTCGCATCAGTTTCGGATTACATTCAGAATTTTCTCTACGCTCCATTCTTCGACGAGTGGCAAGATCAGAGTCCAGAACATATAATTGGGCGAATTTTTCACTTCCTGCTTCAGCTGGGTGTAAATGAGAGGTCCTGTGATAAATTTGGCCTTGAATTCTGAAGCAATACGCTCCTCTCCCTGTAGGCGGTACAATCTGTGCACCCATTGAATCAAATGATAGAGCACTGTTGTACGACCTTATGTTATTTTTGAAATGCACTGATAATTCGTCGGAGCCATCCATCAATCCTTTCATTTCCACTGGATAAACTGAAGTCTGCTCAATTATATTTCCATTATGACAGCAATGAGTGTAAATTCCTCTGGTATTCTTTTCATCCCCGAAATGCAACCCTCCGCATTTCAGACAGAGATTGTCGATTTCTCCACAGTTGTGTTCTTCAACAATAGGGTAAAGAGCAGTTCTAGCTGCATAAAAACTTTGTATCTGATGGTGATTTTGTCCTTCAATAACATTTAGACGGCGTTCTCTTGCATGTTGTACCATGGCTGACAATCGGCTATTTCTTTGTTTGTCTGTTTCTTTCGCTCTTCTCTCCTGTCCACGTTGTGCCATGTCTGATAATCGGCTATTTCCTTCTTCTTCTGTTTCTTTGGCTCTTCTCTCCTGTCCACGTTGTGCCATGTCTGACAATCGGCTATTTCTTTCTTCTTCTGTTTCTTTGGCTCTTCTCTCCTGTACACGTTGTGCCATGTCTGACAATCGGCTATTTCTTTCTCCTTCTGTTTCTTTGTCTCTTCTCTCCTGTACACGTTGTGCAATGTCTGACAATCGGCTATTTCTTTCTTCTTCTGTTTCTTCCGCTCTTCTGTCCTTTCCATGTTGTGCCATAGTTGACAATCGGCGGTCTCTTTCTTCGTCAGTTTCAACAACTCTTCTTTCATATTTTCTAATTACCTCCCGGCAGCATCCTCTGTAATTCCTCTTTTTCATTTAGGCATCGGAAAAAGCAAAAATTGAACAAAGCAAAAATAGTAAGTTCTAAATATCAGCTTAAAATAGCAGCTTCCAGAAATATTTAAAGTTGACAAATCAATGAATAATGATTAAAATCACTAACATAAAAAAATATATATTTCGGCACATAACTTTGCATAAACAAAAAGAGGCCAGTAAATTCGGAAGTTCCAAAGCACGCCTGTAAATTCTTTAAAATGATTCTATTTGACGTTATATCACGGGATGAAAAAAGAATTTATACACTTCCAATAATACATTTTTTATTTCTGTCAGCGTCATTTCTTTATGTTAATGTATTGTTGTTTAACACAGTTGTTTCATTAGTCAAATTTGTAACATTGTTGTTGTAACAATGTTCTTGTAAAGTAAACAACTTCAACAATAAGATATGTTTTGAATTGCTCTGCAACAATGAAAAGTATTGTTATAAAGTATCCAAAACATTGAAAAGCATTGTTGTAAATTAGTTTTTAATTAATATATTTTTCACTAATTGTAATTTCGAAATTTAAATGGCCGAAATGGCTTCCCTGGATTATTCCCCATCTTTTGGTACTTTCCGCGCGCTTCTCCGTTCGGCGCTTCGTGAGAAGATAGCCGGACATACAAACATGCAAACATACATACATACAATCGGATTTTAATAGTGTAGCTTTTTCACTTAGCTGTATGTCGTTGATTTAGAGGATTACCTCTTTTATCTCATTCTGCACACCGCTGTAACAACGTCGTTCTGAAGTAGTCCAGGATAAAGGATAGTCGGTTCGCTCAACTCATCACCTTCCTTCCAAAAATGGCCTTTAAAATTATATCTTGCTTGTCATCCTTTGTAGATTTGTACTGTATCATCCAACAGATTTTATTTTATGTCCGTCAGCACGCCTAAGAGGACGAGAACCGAATAAAGAAAATTATCGGAACTCGAAACCTCCAGGGTGCGACCGTTATGTTCAGTATTCTAAAAATTAATATACTAGACAAAGAAAACACTCCAGCCAGGTGACGCTCAGACCAGTTTACACACAAAAGCTTCCGCCTTTTCCGTGAGTAAAATGTGAGTTACAATTTAATAAACATTGAAACATTAAAAGAAATTACATAACAAGTTAAAGCAATTAGTAATTAAGTTGTTTGCTAGAAAAAGAAAAATGAGAAATTGAGATATTTGATAAAACTATAAAAAAATCGGTTGAGAATTCAAAAGTTGCCACAAGATAAGAAAGAAACTCTGGTGATGAAAATATAAATTATTTAAAAGTACTGGCAAATCCGAAAAATGATGTAGTTGCATTTTTGTAATCTAACACAGATGCAAGTTCTATTCCTGATTATTGAATTTGCATAAGTTTAAGCTATGTTGCCTTCATAGAATTTTCTTCCTATGAAAGCAACTTTCAGCAATTGAAACATTCACTCTAATGATTGCAGAGCTGTTGAAAATATTACTTGAATGCATTACCTGAACATGTCATCAGCTCTCAAACCTAATTCAGATTGATCTTCTCATGTTTCAAGAAATGTAGACTCTTTTTTCGTTTCTTTCTTTTTTTAATGCTTTGGGAACAGATAGAAAACTCCTGGTGCTAGGTCACATGAGTGTGTTGGGTGTTCAGGAGCTATATCATTAATTGTAGATACTCTTTCTTTTGCCATTAGAAAATATGATGTGCAAGAACATATCATGTAACGCTCACTTCTTTTCCATTTTTTAGAACACTTCCTTTTAACACCATTACGATTCAGAATTTTTATACCAGATTTCTTTTCTCCCAGTTTAATGACGTGAGATGAATTCATAATAAATAGCAAGATTTGTAATCAATCACCACAAGTGAAATCATCTTGAATGTCATTTGCCCTAACTTTTTTCATATCAGTTTTGCTCCTTTCGATTTGTTCTTGATTTCCGTTCAATAAACTGATTTGGGGACTGAGAATCATAGAAAAAGCATTGTCTCATCACCAGTCTTTTTTCCCCTAGGATGTATATATCTATACTTTTCATGTTAATGGGTTTGCTGACCATCGAGACCCAAGCTTCTTTTAAGATAGTATAGTATTTTTAGCTATACAATACAATACCAAAAAATCATGAACACTGTCTTGTGGTAAATGCACTTGAAAGAGGATTCCATTGATTTTCAAACATCTGATAGCATGGATAATTTGTTGACTGTGCACAATGTTTTCATCAAATATTTCAATGACAATCTTTAAGATTTGTAGTATCTACATGTAAGCACTTGTATGTGCAATATGCATGCACAATTCCCGCCCTTCTATTATTTCTTTCCCATAGGCTTCTGTTAACATCTGAAGAGCCTAGAAATTTATGCTATCTACACTTATACACTCGTGTCTGTCTTATACATGGATAATATTTCCCCCTTTCTGTTTCTTCTTTTCTATAGGCGTCAATCAACATAGGAAGTACCTAGAAGTGTGATATTTGTAATAAAACTCAAAATTAAATGTTCAATATCTTAAGTTTCAAAATCAGACGTTAGATTTTCTCAGTGACAATGCCTATTATTGTGACAGACTTAGGCCATTGTACTGGTGCTATTTTGATAAAGAATTTTCTACCTTAAACTTTGTATGCCAATCTCAAACACTTTAATAGTTTTTAGACTTGAATAGTAATTTAGCTCTGTTCTAAAAAATTATTGGTGGATAAAGATAGAAATGTACATAATTTTCCAAAAATTTTATTTTTCTATATCAAGAAAAATCAAATAGCACAAAATTTTCGGGATTAAATCTTCTTCCTAAATACGGCTTCAGTCTTAAGATTGAATATAAATATTGCTTTGAATTTTTCATAATTTGTTTTGAAATGAACTTGGCATTTTAGCACTTGTTTCATAATAATTAAGATAAAAATATTTCTGTGCATTGATATTTTTTAATAGTTTCAAGGCAGATTCTTTAAGAAAATTGAAGAACAGTTATTTCATGTAGGTATGTAAGAAATAGCCGAATATTCAGTCAACTTTCATATTGAATAATCGGCAGCCTAATTTCTACTTTTTAAAAACATTTTACTTTTGATTTTAAATAAAATACTGCTCAAATTTTATTATTTGCTTTTTATTATTTGCACATTTAAAAAAGTATTAATACTGATCGTTTCAATATCCAGAGACTAGCACTTTTGGATATTTTACACCGGAAAGAGGAGTGTTAGGCAATGAGTAAGAAGAGCGCATCTCCGGAGTTTTTCGTTAGATCATGTTAAGTAAATTATAAACATCTCTTCCTCCATTCTTCACTTTTCCCCTGTTTTGGTAAAAATAACTGCGACTGGCGCATGCACAAAAGCGCGGAAAGTTTCGGAATCCGAGAGCATGCAATACCTTGATATATTTTTTGTAACATTTTAAATATCTTAATTCCAGTTATGAAAAGTGAGAAACCCTCATCATTTTGGACTTGCTAAACAGAAATTTTCAAAAAGTCACCACTGTAGAACATGGCAATGGCAAACACAATATAAAATTCAATGGATAAATTAAAGTTATTAGAAGAAAATAATTATTTTTATAGGAAAAGAAAAATTTCCAAGACTTTCAAATTTAGCAAGAAAGTATCTTTCAGCCCCTGTAAGCAGAGTATATGATGGGCATTTATTTTCTGCAGCTCGCAGAGGCGGCCCAGGTAACTTCCCGTGGCCCCAATTCCAGGGTGGCGCCAAAGTGAGAGTGTGAATGGGAAAAAATGGTTTAATAGGCATGAGAGCTCCGGAAAAATGTCAAGTAATATCCCTTTCGTACTGGTGCAGGGCTCCTAGAGAGAATGAATACTTGTCGTGACGGCCCCGACTGGTGACTCCCCTTATCCTGAATAATAATATGAAGACATGTTAGGCGTGCTGAAACCTCGCATCATTCACCAAATATGTTGTCGCTGTAAAGTATGCTAAATTAATTTCTAGAAGCTTCGTGGAACCTCTTGGAGAATTATGGTGTTAAGGGTGACTGACTGATAGTTCTAAAAATTGTTCGAAATCTTTCAGTATCGAAAAGAGAACTTGTATCTTCTTCTTTTGGACCTTTTATTGAAAAATCTTGCATTAGGTTCCTACCACTGATGCTTTAACAGAAATACTTTTAGTACAGCTAAAATTCCTCTAAAAAATGTGTGGCCAAATCTATGGTAATGCGCCCAATACGAGGGTGGAAAACTCAGGTGTCCGAAGCATAATTCTGAACTTCAAACTCAAGGGCGTTTTATGTTCTATGCTCAACCCATTCTTGTGCTTAACTCTTAGTGATGCTGCACAATCCTGTTTTTAAGCTGTGGGAGACTTCGGTATTTTACAGCAAATATACAACCTCTTTGCATTCCCAACTCATCTTTAGACAATCTTGAAGAAACACGTGCCCGGTCTATCTGTCAAGTCCTTAGGTCAAAGAGTGGGAAAGCCATACTGGTTTTCTAATTCCAATTAGATATCTATTTCGGCAAACATATCAATCTCTTCTGGAGTTATCGCTAGATGAAAGTACTGATGCAAGAAACTTGTTTAAAATTTGGCGAAGAAAGTGAAAGGTTATAAATTTGTTGCTAGTGTTGGCATTCAGTTCTCTTCAGGTTCAATGTCACAAGTAAGAGTGAAGGAATAGATATTTCAAGTGCAGTAAAAATGATTGATAAAACAAGGCAAGCTATGACAAAAAAATTGAGATCAGACCAAGAGTTTCAACAGGCTCTGGTTGATGCACGTGACCTCCGTGAAAATCTTGAGATTGAAGCAGAATTTTCTCAAGTGTTAGAAGTTCGATCACCGAAAAAATAAGTAATTTGTTTGTGATTATCAAGAGGAAGCTCCTCTAAGTCAAGAAAGAATATTCAAGCAAAGATTTTATTTTTATATTTTAGACGTCGGAACCAACTATTCGTTCGTAGGAACGCTTCGAGCAACTAAACGCTGTAAATGAAAAAATTTGATTTTTATCTAACATCAAGAAATAGAAACAGGATGGAATCTTAAGCATGTGCAAAGACCTTCATTTGGCATTGATTGACGGTGATCAGTATGCAGTAGAATGTTTATAATTTCACCAAGAGGTATGTAAACTCTGCTACCAAAAGAAGTGATAAGCCCTTTGGAGATTCTAACTCTTTTGAATTTGAACAGTCTTGCTGAAAATTTTTCAAATCTTTCAGTTTTTCTGACTCTGATATCAACTGATACTGCTGGCGAGATAAGTTTTTTGAAACGTATCTGCGATCCGCTATATACTAGGAGCGACTAGTTGGTTCAGAAACCATGTCAGTTGAACATGACCATTTACAGGACATTGAAATTGACAAGATATTGAAAGATTTTCCAAATAAGAAGGCAAGAAAAATGAATTTTTGAGCAGATTTTATGATACTGTAATAAAATAAAGTCTTATATTTTTAAAATCAATTTGTTAAATATATTATTTAAGTTTCAATGAAACCACTATATAATCTCAAGTATATCTGAAGTTTAAAAATTCTAAGAATAGTGTTATTAAGTTATACTTGCAAGTAAAACATCAAAATTTCTAAATAAATATTTGTTTGAAATTTCGATAAAAGACATTATAGAATTTAAAAAATACTTTGATCGGGGGGAAGGCACCATATCTTGCATTGCCCTTTTGATAAAATTACCTTGGGCCGCCTGTGAGAGCTCGTAATATTATCTGTATGAAACAGAACAGACTTCCTGAAAATGATGAACAATTATTGTTCTTGCATCACAATTTCAATTAATTTACAATGATAAATCATACGCAACATTATTAAATACACTTATGTACAATGCAACTTGAAATTGGGTAAACTGTTAGGAGATTTTCTAATAAATGTACTGAAATGTAATTCTTCAATATTTTTTAATAAATACATTTAAAAACACAGTTTAAAAATTATTGCCCTGAATTTATTCGGACGAATATCTATTTAATATTCGGCAAAAAAATCTGAATATTAAATACATCCCTAATTACATTCCCATTAAACTGTTTGTAACTTGGGTATTTGTTTACCTGTACAGTGCTCTTTTGGCACTTTCTTATCATGCTCAATAGTGAACTAAAGACTTTCGATAGAGTTATATTTGAGATGGATCAAAGACTTCTGTGTTATTCATGTCATCAGATATAATATCCCTCCATACAGGAGGTGTCCAGAATTGATTCTGACATCTTAAACAGAGTGGTCACATCAGTGGTCTAGTCGCAAAATAATCAGGCCCTGGACGCTCTTACCTGGGTGACAAAAAGCGTGCCGTTTTAAGGAAGTTTTCGCAACTTTTCTTGTTTATTTCTCGTGAAAAAAGCAGTGCCGGATTGGCGTTCCGGCTCCACTACACCCCTGACTAATCTATTATATGTATGCTCGTCCATTAGAGTTGCAGCATCCCCTGAAATTATTTTTTAAGCTTGTATTTTTCGTTTTTAATCTTATTAGCTTACTTTTCCACTCTCAGAGTTCAATGACTGCAAAACAAAGTAATAAAAAATGAAAAAAGGCATAAAATGAATACAAACGAAGAGAGGCGCAGGTCTGAGCTGCAAAATACTCTACCCCTCCGATCTCTATTCACAGCGCAGAAACTCCGGAGGAAAAAAAACAACCCTTTCTGCCTTTACCTTAGACTGGCTATGGGCTGCAAGATCAAGCCGCTCTGCTGGCGCACGGAGCCAACCTGAACGAGGAAAAAATGCTCTTTTTAATATATTTTTCTTTTTTCTTCATTTCCACGGAAAGTGGTAATATCATTCATTGGCTGTTTATGGGTTTTAGTTTTGGGTTTGTGTTGCGTCAACAGAAACACATCTGGTTGACTGATTATTTGCTTTCTCTCGAAAGAAGGCTAGATTTCTTTTGAAGAAGATATTCATTTTTGAAAAGTGTTAGCGAGTGAAGTGGGCGAGGTGGGAAGTGTGTATGTTGAGCTTTGATTTTTTTCGTCAGCATAATCTTCACATCAACATTCACTTAACTTTCTGTTGGTAAAACTAGTAGTAAATGCCATATGCTGGTTATTTAATTTGTTTGAGAAACAGGAAATTTCATATCTGGCTTTGAAATTAAAAAATTTGGCCTACTGAAATATAAAGTAGCTTTTTAAAATTTTATTCTCCTGATAAATATTATCTTGCAGCCCTCCTCGTTTCTGAGCTCACGAGCCGCCACTGCTGACAGTATACTGATATGACAGTAGGGGGTACTCGAAAATATAAAGACTAATCAAGGGGTACGCAAGGGAATAAAGGTGGGATACCTCTGTACTAGTTAATGAGCCCTTTGAGTGAATGGAGTACAAAAAATTGCCTCCGCGGGGGAGCACTGCATCTCCGACAGGGGAGCCCTGCCCACCCGGACACCCCACTGGCGCTATCCCTGCACACGAAGGATATCCAGTATCAGAACCAGAAATATGTTTCAGATCAATTAGGCCGTATTGGTTACAGGAGTGGGGGTATGAGACAGTGTTCTAGATCAGAGGTTCCCAACCTGTGGTACTTGTACCCCTGGGGATACGCGAAATCAAAGTTGGTAATGGCGGAAATTAGAAAACATAAGGAATTAAAAACAGTTGCAAAATTTTGTTTCCTCAAGGTAATACTTGCTATTTACTAAATATACCTCTTCAATAAAACTTAAAAACAATCAGCTAGGAAAAGTAGAATAAATTTTAAAAATAATAAATTTAACCTAAACATTAAACAAAAACAACAAAATTTACACAATAAAATTTATACAATGTTTAAAGTAGCCCGCAATTGCAGCTGCATACAAAGAACAATAGAAATCAAAATCATTCAAAGAATGCCGAAAACCTCAGGGGGAATCGAATTAAACAAACAAGGAATCCATTTTAGTCCATTTTATCAAGGGCTAAGGACTTGATTCGAAATGGATTTAAAATATTTGGGAAATTTTTCTGTAAGAAGCTAGCTTCTCTTAGTCCGAAATTTCCCAACAAAAGACAAAGGAGATCTGTACGTTTAAAAAGCATTATTTTAAAGGAAAAAGGAAAACACAAATATGAAAACGCTAATAAGATTGATTTAAAAATATTAGCCGTCTGGCTGTTAATAATAACATCCACCATAAAAATAAACTTTCCCTGTGCTCAGAATAGAGAAAAAAATGTCCTCACGCTATCACAATCTCATGCGAACTTTCCGTTAAAATAAGTAATCAGCAAGTTTTTTAAAAATACTCTAGAGCCAAGGCGCCATCTATATTCGAAAAAAACTTCTCTGCATATACGGATGGTTGGTGGTGGTGGGGAGGAATGACATAAATTACGGAACTCCACCTCTGTCCTCGTGAACTAGCACATTGGCAGAATGATGGCGGAGTCCAGGGGAGGAATGACAGTAGGGGGTACGCGAAAATATAACGATTAATGAAGAGGTACGCGAAAATATAAAGATTAATGAAGGGGTACGAGAAAATATAAAGATTATTGAAGGGGTACACGAAAATATAAAGATTAATGAAGGGGTACGCGATTGAATAAAGGTTGGTAACTCTTGTTCTATATCAAGTAAACTCCAATTATAAAAGGGAAAAAAGAAATGATTTTTCAAAAGGCATGCATTGGATTATTTTAATTAATCCTGGCCTTAACTATCAGTTCTAGTTTCGTAGCGTTCTCCAAACCATACTTTTTTAAAATTTTACATAAGGAAAATTATCAAAAATTCTTAACTCTTAAAACGATGTTGTAGAAAATTTAGCTGCATACCGTTTTCTGTCATGGGAGTGATTATCAAAACTTTCTTTTAATAGTTCTGTCTTAAATTTGAGGCGAAATTATTTGTATATTTTATTAGCATTCTTGTATATAAACTAATGTATGTAACGTACTACTTACAACTTAGATCTGAATTTGCATCAATCAGTTTACTGAAATTTCAAGTAATTTTCTCCATAGAATATGATATTAAACGACTATAATATTTTAAAAACTTATTATTTATCAAAAAACATTATGGAAACTGTAATAAAGCGCACGCCTTATGTGCATGTTGTTTTCTGTAAATCACAAAATATTGAAGTTTTTTAATTACAATTTCTTTCATTATACTGCATATCATTTGATATTTGAGAATCATTTCTGTCGTAGAGCTGAATGAAAAATAAAACGCTATCTTTCCAAAGTATTTAAATATTAATAGTGAAATTTTAATGGTTATTAGGCTCATTTGTTTTATAAATAGACAAAATTGAAAGGACGTTCTATCGGTCCTCTAGATTCATAAAATAACACATATTACATCTTTTTTATTTGTTCTCTTATTTTAAGTAATTCGATTTTATGAAGTGCAAGGGTTTTCAACGTCTTATTATGTCTTAATTCGTTTTATTGTTAAAATTCGGAAATTTAAGTCAAACATGAAGTGTTCGATCAGGAGTTTTAGGTTGTCGAGTTTGCTTGAGGCATCGACCGAGTACAAACTTCCCTACGACTGTTCGGGCAGCGTACTTTATAACTCCAACGTAAAATGCATAACAGAATTTCATTCATACTATTAATTATTTAATAGCATGTTTTTAATTCTGGAAAAAGCTGCCAACGCTCAACAACGACAGAAACTGTTTTGAAAGCTTCCTCGAAGAAAAAGGATCAGTAAAGAAATCATCAGAGCAGCCACACCAGACTGTAACTTTTGGCTGCTGCAAAAGTTTCATGGATATTTTATATTCCATTCCGACAGTTATGTGTGTTGATAGTGTATGAAATACATTTTATGCTGTTGAACACCCACTTAACCCCTTAAGTCTCGCATGCGTCATATTAACGTGCATCGAATTATCGCATTTTTAGACTTATAAACTAAAATTTAATCATAAGTTAGCTTTATAATTTGACATAAAAATTACGTAGAATCCATAAGCATCTCAAGTATTCTATGCCTTCTTAGATGAATGAAAACGACAGCCCCTTTCCAGAACAGGAGGGATCAACTTGTTAGAGAGCAAACAAATGCGAGACTTAAGGGGTTAACGAAATCTAGGGAAGAGTGTTATCGGCGATTTTCATTTCTTGCATTTTTTTGCGATGCATACATATATTTCTTGAGGATAATTCACAGTGATCTTTAGGCACTGCTATACGGATTTGTGGGGAACTCGCACGCCACCATCCATTGTTGTGAATGTCCAAAAATGTAAACTCTCAATATTTTGACAGAACTGGGCCGATCTCAACTACATGCTCGACAACCCAGATCTCCCGACCTCTTACCATGGGACGTCTTTAGTTGTGAGTATTCTAGAGGTAAAAAGAAGAGAGAGAGAGAGAGTGTTCCGCGACTAACAACGTCATTCATAATATTAAATGATGCACGTGTCTCTCGTAGCCGCATAAATGTTTCTTATTGATATGAACTTTGGGATTGTTCGTGTGAGTGTCGCCCCTTCCCTCGCAATCTTTTTTACTACAATTAATGAAAATACATTGAACATTTATAAGCTGTTTCTCAGCCGAACTTCATATCCTGTATATTGTTTCGCTTCACTATTTGCAGTATCATCTAGAGGTATAGATTTATTTCATACTCTCTGGAAATTCTGGGTTCATGACAAATATTCCAATTTCGTTGTCAAATTTTTGATTTATAAATATTTCCTCACTTCTTAACCCCCCATCCCCCATGCATTTGAGTTTGGCGTCTGTATTATCAGGATTTTCGAAATGAATTACTTTTTTTTCTTTATACTAAAAAATGTAAAAAAATAAAACATTTATCACAATTTCTAAATGTCCCTTTTCAAATCACGTAGCCATGTTTTGTTGTTATTGATATTTGTATAAACAGGCTTTTGACAAATTTGATAAGAATAATTCTGCTAATACTGAGAAGCATGTGTTAGTTTATTTGCAGTTTTTCATGATCTAAAAATCGTCTAAATATTTATTTGTGAATCTTTGCTTACATTTGAATGATTGGCTTGTATTTATCTTGTTTGTTTATGTTAGTGATGTAATAATACGGGCGTGTACATTTCCTATGACATCGTAACCAGCTTTGGCATCACAGCCAATCAGGTTTTGACACATGTTGTATCTGAGTATACAAGATGGTATGTTAGATTCTTTAAGTTGGTTGCAGTGTAGTTGTGTTGCTGCACTGGTTAGCATGATGGATTAAGGATGTAAATGTGTGGAGAAGAATGTTTGTTTTTATCCTTATTAAGTTTATTTCTAGCAAGAAATAAAAGTTAGTTTTTATAAAAATGGATTAATTATTGTCTTACAGCAACTGTTGAGCCACCATTTAGGCTTAATATATAAATTCCAACAAGTGGTAGCAGAGCGTGGTTTCGTTGCTGTATGGAATCCTGCAGCCATTTATAAGCTGATTTTGAATTTTGCTTCCTTGTTCTTTAAAAATGGAAATGGTTTTTGTGGAGAGTTGCAACTTTGAGAAACTGAAAGGCGAGAATTATAAGCAATGGAAGTTCAACATAAAAATGCATCTTCTCAACTTGGGATTAAGAGAATTTGTGGACAAGCAACGACCTGTTTTGGATACTGAAGCTATGAGAGCTGATAAGCAGAACTTTGAATTAAGGAAGGCAAAGGCTCCCTCCACTATTTGCTTAAATATTGATGAAAACTTGAAAAGTATTGTTTATAATATAGATGCTCCTACTGCTGCTTTGCAGGAAATTGAAAATGTTTTTGCTCAGGAGCAGAGCAAGAATTGGAGCTCTGAGGACAAAGTTTTTGCATATTTTTTTCTTCCATCGGATACTATGAGCAGTTATATAGGAAAAATCTCCCAAGCTGCAAAAGATCTTGAGAATGCTGGAAAAGTCATACCAGATGATGATATAGCTTACCGGATGTTAGCTAACCTGCCAAGAAGCTATGACAACATAGTGATGCAATTATACCAATTAGATGACAAAAATGTCACTTCATTAAATGTTCGAAAATTTCTTTTGGCTTAATACGACAGAGTTATAGTCCGTGAGAAATCTTATGCAAGGCCCAAAGAACCTGCTGTTTTCTCCATAGAAAGTGATGTTTCGGAAAAGAAGATTTCTGCGAATGATTTCAAAGAAAGGAGGAAGTGTTTTTCTTGTAGAACTGTTGGTCATATTAAAAAGAACTGCTGGAAATTAAAGAATGCCAATAAGATGCCAACAACGTAAGCCGCCTACCTTCAAGAAAGGTGAACATTCCAATCCTGCAGCTCTTTATGCATCTTTATATTGGACTCAATCCATGGACATAGAGTTTGTGATAGACTCTGTTGCAACTGAGCACTTTGTTAATGATATTAATTTATTTATCAAATTTCAGAAATTGTCTTCAAGTGCAAGTGTAGCTGAAGGTACTACAAATATCCTTGGTAAAGGTGATGTTAATCTTGAAATAATGGATAATTCTGGTAAGGCTTCTTTATTGCTTAAAAATGTATTGTATGCACCACAAATGGTGAGAAATTTAATTTCGTTAAGAAAATTTGATTCGGCACATTACAGTATCTTTGTAAAAAATTTAAAAATGATTATAAAAACTCCTAGGAATAGATTATTTTTAACTGTTCCATTAATTGACAAGTTCTATATGATAGAAGCTGATGTAATAAAAATGCGAAATGACAGTGCTGTTTATATTTCTGATAAAAATAATATTGAATTGTTGCATGCTAGATTTGGTCATTTAAATATGCATGATTTGAAATATTTTTCAAAAAGTAATACTTATTATAATTATCATACTTATTAATAATGCTCCAATATGCAGGACTTGAAAATTTAAAGGGAAATGTTGATAAATGTGACACTTGTTATTTAAATAAAATTAGTAGGGCATTCATTTCCTAATATTGATAAAATTAGAACTCAATATGTCTTAGAACTTATGCATATGGATATATGGGGACCTGCTCCCGTTAAATCTTTTGGTGGTGCTGAATATTTTTATAGTATTATTGATGAGTATTCTCGATATGCTGTAGTGTATTTTTCGAAACATAAAAATGAGGCTTTTGAGTGTTTTAAGGCATATAAACAAGCAATGGAACGATTAACTAATCGGAAAATCAAAAGGTTTAGATCTGATAATGGCCCAGAATTTAGTGCGGATTATTTTGAACAGTATCTGATAGACGAATGTATTAAAATTAAGCGTATTAACACTTACTCACCAGAGATGAATAGTGTTGCTGAGCGATATAATACGACAATAATAGAAGGGATTAGAGCTCTTTTACATGAAAGTAAACTTCCCAAGAATTTATGGGCTGAATTTGTAAATAAGAAATTTTATGTTAGACAATTTAAAAGGATAGGTTGTGTAGCTTATATTTTCATGCCGCAACGTTATAGAAATAAATTAGAGCCTAATACTCAGAAGGGTATAAGGCTATAGGTAAAGGATAGGCTATACACTAAATACTCAAGGATATAGAATTTTCTTTCCCCAAAGGGGAAAAGTATCTGAAACTAAACACGTAAAATTTAATGAATCCATATTAAGAGTCGATTCTAATGTTCAAATGAAAGATAAAAAATTGAGGATGATTGATTCTTTTTCAGATTTTGAGTTTTCAAGTAATGAAACTCCAATACCTAAACCTTCAGAAAAAACTGGATGCGATTGAAAAAGAGTTCGTGTAACTAGAGAGTAAGGTAAAACTAAAGGAAGGATAGATGTTTATTATTATCCTGAGGCAAAAGTAAGATTAAGAAGTAAGAATGAAGTTAAGAAATGCTGTGAAAGTAAGGGTATTGATTATAACCCAGATAATTTTGACTTTTCACCTAAATTAATTTTAAATGATAATGAACCAAATGCAATTGGAACTCAATCGGATGATTTTTCAACAGATGTTGAGGATATATCGGATAATGAAGCTCATTTGGTAGATATCAAAATCCCTAATAATTTTATGGAATCTCAAAATGTACCCGAAAGGGAAAATTGGTGTAGTGCGACGAAAGAAGAGATTGAAATTTTAAAACCTGAGATTTTTATGAGATTGTCCCTAGACACAAAAATAAGAATGTGTTGGGAATATGTGGGTATATACACTTAAAAAAGATGTTACTGGAAAAATTAAGAGGTACAGGGCTAGATTGGCAGCACAAGGTTTCAAGCAGATTGAAGGTATAGATTAGTTTGATAATTTTTCTCCATTTAAAATTTTACCTTGATTAGATTATTTATTGTTATATTAGTAACTATGAAAGGTTGGTTATGTAATCACTTGGATATTAAAAGTGCTTACCTATATGCACATCTTAATGAGGACATTCTTATGGAACAACCTTCTGGTTTTGTAATTGATGATGAAAATAATAGTGTATTTAAACTTAAGAAAGCTTTGTATGGTTTAAAACAAGCAGGTAGAGAATGTTATAGTGAGCTTAATAATAGCCTAATACAATTGGGTTTTCAAAAGCTCTTGACTAGTAATTGTATGTATGTATGTATATAAATCATTTGTATTGTTATTAGTATATGTAGATGATATTGCCATTTTTGTTTGTAATGAAAAATACATGAATGAAGCAATCAGTCTGATAAAATCAAAATTTGATGTTAAAGATTTGGGTAAATTGTCTAAATTTCTAGGTGTAGAATTTGAAATGAGAAATGGTAATTTTATAATGCATCAGAAAAGTTATATAAATAAAATGAGAAATACTTTTTGGTAATATTCCAAATTGTAAAAGTTTGTTTCCATTAATTCCAGGTATTGATATTTATGATAATAAAATGCATGATGCACTAAATGTACCTTATAGAAATTTAATAGGAAGTTTATCCTTTTTAGCGTCCAGAACAAGACCAGACATTAAGTTTGCTGTAAATTTTCTATCTCAATTTAATAACAATCCATCAATGACTCATCGGAATCTCCTGTGTCCAGTATTTCATTATGTTCTAAATACTTCTAATAATGAAATAGACTTGAGTAGAAGTAAAAGTTGCTTTAACAGCACATGCTGATGCCAGTTGGGCAGCTGATAAAATGGACAGTAAATATATCAGTGGTTAAGTAATATTTTTAGGTGATGTTCCTGTTTCATGGTCTACTTCGAAACAAAAATGTACAGCTTTATCAAGCATGGAAGCTGTGTTGAGTGCTATTCATAGAAAAGTCGTCGATATTAGAAAAATAAATTTATTTGACACTCAACATATAGTAAACACTAGTTGGGTAATTTCCTTTCAACTACTTCACCGCTAGAGCGGGTGAATAAAATATAATCATTCCTCAAGGACGGATAGTTATTAAAATTACCATAGTTAATTACCATAAAAAAATTAAAATTACCATACCACTGTGAGTTTGTATATTCAACGAGGCTGGAACAATTGTTGAATCTGTACACATACGAATTTTGTCTACATGGAGATAAAGAACAGGAACAATTTTGTGCATTATTTTCTCTAATATTAGAGCTGCAGAAAGTTCCAACCATGGCACTGTAACTGGTTTCAAAGGAGCAACCCTTGACTTGCTGCACAAGAGTTTAGTTTGAATGAGTCCTGAATGGGTGACACATCTGATGTATATAACTGCACCGTAAGGCACGCTCCGAAGCATCAGAGAACCCATGCAGTTCGATTTTAGTCACATCACCACTGAAGATATATCTCGGAACGTTAATTTCATTAACTCCAGGTTGTTTAACAAGAAAGTCATTCCATACTTGAAGAACTTTTGTAGGTAAGTTGTTATTCCAGTCAAGTTTCTGTAACCAAAGGCTTTGCATAAATATTTTTGCCTTTGCTATCACTGGACCAATGGTACCTAGAGGATCTTAAAGTCTAGCGATTTGTGACAGTACTTCTCTTTTCGTTAAAGAATCTTTCTAGTTCACCGATACCTTAAATGTTAGTTGATCTAGCTGAGGATTCCACAGCATTCCAAATGCCTTTACTGTGTTCGACTGCGTATCTTCAAATGAGTATTCTGATGTAGAAATATCATAAAGAAATGTTGGATGATTCGACACCCATTTATGTAGTTCAAAACCTCCACGCCGTAACAGTTTACTTAAATCAGTTTGCAACCTTTTTGCTGACGTTAGAGATGTTGCACCTGACAGAAAATCATCCATGTGCATTAGGGCGGGCCGAAAGAGTCGAAGTTTCTTAGATCTTTCTGCGGTAGTGCGGAAAAGTTGCGAACTCTCATCATTAAAAAGTGTGCAAAATCTTATAACTCTGAATTGATATCTTCTGTCGCCTCAATGGGCAGAAAGTTGAGAAAATTGGAATAAAAATGGCCACAATTAAAATATGAATAAAAAATCACAGATTTCGTTGATCGGTTTGCGGTAGTGCTTAAAAGTTACTATTTATTAAAACATTATTTATTTATTTTACAAAATTTTAGACTTATAGGTTAACATCTTCTGCCTTCACAACAGCGCTGAATTTTGGAAATGTAAGGCGAATTTTTAAATACATACATGTTTTACTTGCTTCATTATAATGCGAATATCGTTGATCGGTTTGCGGTAGTGCTTAAAATTTACTATTTATTAACAAGAACACCTCTACAAAATTTTAGAATTATAGGTTAATATCTTCTGTCGCCTCAACAGCTCTGAATTTTGAAAGTTTAAGGCGATATTTTAAATAAATAAACGTTTTACTCACCCTCAATATAATGCGAATAGAAGCTTTATTCAACCTTTGAAACGTACAAAATTACAAAGCACTATTTTTGTATTCTTTCTTGGACTCAAATTGTGACATTTGTTTTCTGAATTCTAGTGTAGCTCTGATAAATCCATACCTGTTCTGTGGTTCAACTCTTTTTCTGGAGGCTTCGGTGACGAGTGTCACAATTCGCTCAACTACATGCGTGTGTGAAGGAAATTTAATGAAGTCCCATCCGTCCATTTGCATATCATCCTGTATCATCTTCAGAAGTCCATGAGAATTGATCTGTTTGAAAACTGGAGGTAGTGTGACATAAAACGCTTGCCAATCAATGACATCTACGTAGTCTGTAGCTCCAAAGTTAACAGCAGGAATAACGAATCTACGAACACAATTTCCTTCTGGGCCAATTTCATCATTTATGAATATGCAACCAATGCACTATTGGACGATTTTAGCAATCTTATTTTTCTTTGATGTGACGGCACAGTCGTGAATACTGGGGTGTTTAATGGTGTAATTCGCAGGCTTGAATTGAAGTTCCATCGACCAATGCAATGGATTTTCTGCTTACTTCATTTCAAAGAATTGCCATTACGACACCTATTTGGCGCAAGTATTCTGGTCCCTCATCTTACACCGGAGACATTGGACGAAATCTGAAAGTAAGCGAAAAGCTGCCACTTGTTGCTTTTAATAGTATTTAATGTGAATTGCCAGGCATTGATCCCACCGACCTAAGTTGTGATCAGATATACTTATTAGACATTTTCACAGCCATTAGTTCTAGCATTGGTTCTTCAGATCTAGTGAAGCGTCAACCGGGCACGTTGAATTTGGCCCGATAGTTAACAACTGCAAATCGAATATGAATATTGAGGCTTTATATATCAACATCAGACCCATAAAGTGAGTTGATAACTTTGGTTGTATTCTTTCTAAGAGTTTACGCACCCTCATGTTCCGAATTCTGGTTCATGATTCCATAAAGGATGGTACTAGACACTTGAACCAGTTATTTGCTGCTGGTCTAGAAAACACCTGTGCTGCTCTAGAAAACATACTTTTAGCTATGTTAACTGATGAGAGATGCCATGTTGGAACCCTTGCAGCTCTTCGAATTATCAAGGTAAGGGAAATTGGCCCAGCTGGTAATTGTGTTGGTAGATTCGTTATTCCTGCTGTTAACTGTTGTGTTGTCCCACAACATTTAAATTAAATTAACAACTAATTTTTTAATTATTAACTTCAATTATTTTTCCTTCTTCAAAATGCGTTTAATCAAAACACTCAAAGTCTGTTCTTTTATCTAACATTTGAATATCTTATCGCTTAAAAGATTTTTTTTAAATAATTCTGTTTTTGTCATTGTATTCTGTATTTAAATAGTGACTAAATTGTCTTAAATTCCTGGGTGTGTGAAATGAGAATTTGTTTATGCCAAAAGATGAAAAAGCAGGGGAGATGAAATGAGTTCCTTTTCCCTTTCCCCTGCTCCAGTGGATCGTCGTTTCTCCGCGAAGCATGGCCCGGTCAAAAAAATGCTGAGTCACGCGGCAGTGAAAATACGAGTGGATGACGAAATTTTGCTGTGAGATGACGAAATATCTGGTCCTGAACTTTGGAGAACGTTCGAGAGGGAAGTGACGTAACTGCCTATGACGTAGGAAAAGCGGGCCTTTTGGTTGGAGGGGAAGGACAGACGGAGTGATTTTCTTTTTTTTCGGGGGCTGGACATCATCGAAGGAGGTGAACGGGACTCTTGGAGAGGTCGGGAGTTGAAGGTCCCCAGCGAAGAGTTTTTTTTGGTCGTCGGGAGGACGCTGCGATGGTGGATCCGTTGCATTCGAGGTGTCGATGTGAAGATTTCCCCTGCCAGAAGGTGCCACCTTAGAGGCTGCTGCAGAGCCTCAGTGATAAGTACATTTTCTGAATTTTTCTATTATTTCTCCTTGTTACAAATGAACATTAGAAGGTTTTAAGAGACAGCGTAGTGTAGATTTGAATTTTTGTGTCAATATTGAAAGGATGAAAAAGTAAGCCGACCTCTGGCTGAAGCATGTCTCTTTTACAAGATTATTAAGACGCGTGAAGAAATAATGAGTGGAACTCTGGCTGCTGTAAGGCAAAAGAACTAAATCTAGTGAATCAGTTTTTAGGTTTATCACATGTAGCCGTATCATATTATGAACATACTTTTTTTCTTATGTAACTGTGTTTGTTATGTCTAAGTAAATCAAACGTGTTTAATCAATTAGATTTGTGAGTAAAGAAGTCGATCGACTATAATTTCCGTATAGTGTTAATCAAGACATGTTAATAAATATAAATTATTATTGCTCATTTAGTCTGTGTGCATTTATTTAGCCTTGAGCAAATTGAGTAAGGAACTGGCCTGGTAAGATAAATATATGTATATACGCATATATATGTTGACCTTGGTGTTATTGTGAAGTAAATAATCTGATAGATTTTAAGTCTAGTATGCTATTATAATTGATAAATCTTTATATTTTTTTCTCAAAAAAAAAAAAAAAGGAGGAAATAAAGTAATCTGTTTTCAACTTAAATACCACTATACGATCCTTTTTGTTATATATGCATAACCACACAGCATAAATTGTGGTGCCGTGTCCTTGCAGGTCATAAAAAAACTTATCATTGCTCTGGCTGTAATAAATGTTCACATTATAAATTTTTTTAATGCTTTGTGATAGTTTGTAAGTCAAGATGACATTACCGCATCCCTCAGTGACTCCTGATGGAGCTGATGTGCTCCATAATACTTCAATGTTGCAAATGATACCGTCTTTAACAGATAGAAATACTGCTGATTTTTTTTCGACATTGGAATGGGTTGGTTCCCTGGGTAACTGGTCAAAACCGCAAATGTTAGTGATTGCTAAATTAAAACTTGAAGGGAGAGTGAGACAATTTTTTGAGGCTTCATTGGCAACAGTTAGTGATATAAATTATGACAAATTTAAGGAGGCTATTGTAAATCATTTCAGGGAAGAAAAATCCTTTTCTTTCGATTTTGCAAAATTTTCATCTGCCCATCAAATGGAGCAAGAATCAGTAAAAGATTTCTCTGTAAGGATCGAGGGTTTGGCACACAGATGCCTTAATAACCATTTGGAAAATGGAGAAAACATATCTGATAGTTTTCGAGTCAGATTGCTTTTATCCCAATTTGTATCAGGTCTCAAACAATCCATAAAGGCACAAGTGGTGGTGGCAAACCCCTCTGATTTTAAGACCGCAGTAGAAATAGCAGAGAGGATCCAAACATCGCAGAGCATTTTGACTCCTAATATAAACAGTGTATCAGACTCTACACATATAAATGATTTTGCCAAACTTTTAAAATCTACCACAGAGACATTTACAAAATCTTTAGAACTTGTAACTCAACAGCTGCAAGCATTGAATACGAGGGTTGATGAAGTTCAGAAATCTAGGCAATCACCTCCCCCACAAAGACAAAATAAAAATCGGGTAACATGTTTTCATTGTAATAAGCAAGGTCATTATGCTAATGAATGTAGAAAGAAATTAGCAGAAAGGAGGCAAAACGATACTAGAAATTCAGGTAGGTACTCATATGGCCGTGGTGCGTATGGTAACAATAATACGGAAAGGAGAAACCCAAACTAGTTTCGGGCGGAGGCAGTTTTGGATTGCTTACCTCCATGGAAGCCCACCATGATCCAACGGAAGCCCACCATGATCCAACGGATAAAATTTCAAATTTTTCCTCCTGTTCTTTACCCATTGTTTCTATAAGGATTGGTGACATAATGTGTAATGCTCTCATAGATACTGGTGCAACATTAAATATATTATCTTCTTCTATATTGAAAAAATTAACAATTATCAAAGAGATTGACGCACCCCCCATAGAGTTAAAAACAATAAATGGTGTTTCTGTGGCTACGCATCGAGTTATTGAATGTAATGTTGAAATTGGAAAAAGTAATTTTCTTGCTCATATGGTAACTACTAATAATGATCTATCTCCTTCATTTGATGTGATTCTGGGTTTAAATTTTTTAAATATGCATAATTTTACTATTGATTGTACAGCTAATTGTTTAAGAAATTCTCAGGTTGAGGTAAATTGGAATTTTTCTAGGGTCTTTCCTCAAACTTGTGGTTATAGCTTAGAACATAACTTTGAAAATTTACAAAATCGAGATAATTCCTCTTTCAAAGAAGTAAATGAAAATGATCATTCTGTTTATAATTGTGATGTAACGCTTGGTCGTGTTTTTTCTAAAGTTACTATTCCTCCTTTATCTCAAAGATATGTGGATATTAAACTGGACAATCCTACAATTAATGCTTTATCCTCATCAAAACCTCTTTTAATAGAAAAGGAAAAGAATTCCTTATCTACTTCATTCTTAGTATCCAGATCTGTTTCTCATCTATCAAAAAGCAGTACTTGTTTAGCACTTGTTTTAAATTTGAACGACACTCCTCTTACTTTAAATAAAGGAATGGTCATAGCTAATGTATCTCCTATTCATGAATTTGCTTCGATTGAAAATGTAAATTGTGTTTCTAGTGGTAATTCTAATGATAACAAAAATTGGTTAAAAGAAATTAAACTAAATCACCTTACTTCCAGTCAACAACAACAGGTTTTAGAACTCTTAAATAAGTACAACAATGTATTCGCTCAAAATATTTCTGACCTTGGTGAATGTGGAATTATTAAACATACCATACAATTAACGGATGACATTCCCACCAGACAAAAACCTTACCGTGTACCATATAATCTTAAAAATGAAATGAAGAACCAAATAAATATCCTTCTTGATGCAGGTATAATCCAGCCATCAACTTCGCCCTACTGTGCACCCGTTCTGCTAGTAAAAAAATCTGACGGATCTTTTCGTTTAGTGGCAGATCTAAGAAAACTAAATAGTAAAACGATTCCAGATAATTTCCCTCTGCCCAAAATAGATGAAATGATAGATCAGTTATCAGGAGCAAAATTTTTTTCAACCATGGACCTTACTTCTGGTTTCCACCAGATGTCCATGCATCCCGACCACATGCATTATACTGGTATAGCAACCGAGTTTGGTTTATTTGAGTACAAGAGACTACCTTTCGGTTTAAAAAATGCGAGTGCCAGTTTTCAGCGGCTTATGAGCATTGTTTTGGCAGGTTTGAGTGACCTGCAGGTAGCTTGCTATATTGACGACGTAATAATTGCCTCTCATAATTTTCAAGACCACTTGCAACGACTAGAATTAGTTTTTCAGAGATTAACTGCAGCAAATCTAAAGGTGAAGCCGAGCAAGTGCTCCTTTTTGCAATTTGAAATCTCTTTTTTAGGTCATACCGTGAGAGAGGGGCAGGTTTTACCTGATCCTAAAAACTTGGATTCCATAAAAAATACTATGCCCCCACGAACCAAAAAGCAGGTCAGATCCTTTCTAGGTCTGACTGGGTTTTACAGAAAATTTATCCCAAATTACTCTA
>BGPR01023876.1:213-11106 GCA_013235015.1 Araneus ventricosus | reverse complement strand
CCCACTTTAGTTCGGTTAATTGGGGTTGTATTGTAGTTCGTTTCTACAAGAATTAGTTTCACTATTATCTACGGACTCAACTTTTAATTTCCTAAATGCACTTTGAAATCCTAATTCAGTATGGTTCGTTTCTACAAGGATTAATTATGTTTCTGATTGATAGCAACATAAATATACGGGAA
Source organism: Araneus ventricosus (assembly GCA_013235015.1). Taxonomy (NCBI): domain Eukaryota; kingdom Metazoa; phylum Arthropoda; class Arachnida; order Araneae; family Araneidae; genus Araneus; species Araneus ventricosus. Next base: position 10,924 of record BGPR01023876.1, on the reverse strand, counting down.
ACTGTATACATGCATTCTTTCCACATCTTCTGCTTAAACTGTGCATTATATGTGGTGAAAAAATCTGAACTTCTAGACCGGAAAAGCATCGCATGATAATGTTATACTAGCTGTGTGGCCCGGCGTTGCACGGGCTATCACGAATAATAGGATATTCTCGGGAGGAGAGAAGTGAGGTCACGTGAGACCTTGTGATCCATATATTTTCATATGCCCCGCCTCCGTTTTTCTCTACAATCAACAAATATTGTCACTTACTTTCCCTAACAAACGTTACGAAGTTAAACACTTTAATACAAGAAAAGAAAGAAAGAAAGCATGAAAATGATTTTTTCCCAATGTTACTAAATCCAAACACAGAAGCTCGTTCAAAAAGAAATACCAACTTCCGTTAAATAAATTTAAAAAATGCAACACCGGATGTGAAAACTAATAATAGGGGGAAAAAGAATCCCCCGTGAATGAATTCACCATGCTGCCAAGAGATGGCAGCACTTCAGTTCATTCATTTTGAGGTTTTTAATTAAAATCTTTTAACTAATTACAATTTCGGAATTTAAATAGTCTAAATGGATTCCTTGGATTATTTTCCATTTTTTGGTACTTACGGCTAGTTTCAGGATTCAGTGGTTCGTGAGAAGATAAAAGGACATTGATACATATGTTTGTTTACCTTCGAATTTTAATATGCCTTGAGTTCGTCTGACTTGATTGGATGGATGCTCACACTGGCCCGGTTTTCCCAAGTTGGGTGTGAAGCCTTGAGAGAAAACCGCACCGTCAGATGAGAAGGCCCGCAGAGCCAACCCAGCCCCCCGGACAAGATTTATTGAAACTAACAAGGGGAGGCCACGACTTGGGAAATTCAATTCGGGATGAGACTTGGTATATTAATAGTATAACTTTAGGGTGTTCATCCATTAAAATGTTAAAGCGCAATGGCCAGCCAATTAGGAGAAAATAGCCCTCAAACTTTCTAAACAGCTTATATACTAATAAGTTGTCACCGTTGTTGATTACCAGAAAATGAAATAGTAACAGCACTAATAGCTGCTCGGTCAAATAAAAACAATGAAAACATTAATTAAAAATTAACATAGTTAAAACTGGTCACGGATAGCTGGAGGTGTTGAGCAGTGTCCACCGCGGACGAAACCACTACTGACTTAATTTATCAGCCATTGCAGTCTGAGCTTAATGATTTTTATATCACGCAATTTTCAGTACGAATGTCTATCCGTCCATCCTTCTGTCTGTCCATCTGTGTCTTCGTCTTTTAGCAATTGTTTATAGGTCAGATCTTCCCTCTCGGACATAGCGAGTAAAATTTCATTTTTATTTCATTTCTCAACTTTTAAGTCTCTCTCGCACTTCGCCCAGAGAACATCCAAAATTTAAAATTTTATAACCGAATTTGAAAATGGTTTTCTCTACCTTTTATACTCCCCGGGACTTTTAGTTGTCTATAAAGTTTTATCCCCCCCTCCCAGTTATAACTACCATCATTGCTAAGGTATAGAGTCTCTCTCTTTATTCAATGAACGATTTTCACATCGAGGACTTTACCAATAGTATGTGAATCTAAAATGATTTTGTGTATTCTCTGTGTTCAACTTTTGATTTTCTTGCTCAATTTTTTTTATTTACTCGCTGTGGCTTTTGTTCTTTGTATGTTGTTTATAGCACTCTGTAAATGGAGTTTTCTCTGTAGTGTGCTTTTCTTTAAATAAATAAATAAAATAATAGATGACAATATTTCATGATCCACATCCTTCAAAAGAATTTAATACTTTTCTGTACTGCGCAGTGAGCAAAGAAACAACAAAGAAAACCTTAGCGCTCGACATAGTGACTACAGGGATTTATTTGGTGATTGTTGATATAAGAAAAATACCACACCGGAAGTAATTTGTTATCTACTCAAAATAAGGTTGAAAAGTCCACAGGAATCATTGCCAAGCAACTTTTTTATATGTTAAAAATTCACCATTCATTATGAGCAGAAACGAAGCATTGCTTAGAAACCGCTTTAACAATTTTAAATTGGTAACGATTGAAAGCGTAAAGATTTTTTCTGATAGGTTACACAAAAAATGCTCTTTCTTTTTAAAATTCTATTCTTTTGGTAAGAAAACTATATCGAATAATATTACATTCAGAACATTGCGAAGTTATTTCATTAAATAAAGAATATTGCTGTTTTCTCTATAGTAATTACTCTACGCAACTTTGCATTTTATACAAAGATATAAATGAGGAGTACGAGCCTCCTTTTGCTATGTCCTCCAGTGTCTTCGTCGCTTCACTTCTTGAGAATCTTTGCCCCTCTATAAATTCTATTCCCGAAGAAAAAGCCGCATGGCGCGAGATCAGGGAAATAAAGTGGTTGTTGAAGTACCGTAATGGGATGTTTTGACAGATAAATTGATACCATGATAGACTTGAACCAGCAATTGATCTTGAGGGAGAACCCTCGACTTGGCCTTCCCCCAGACGGGAAGATTTGAATGCCTGCGATCATGCACTGTAGGTATTTGAGCTGGATGAAACCTGTATGGAAATTCGTAGAGAGAGTGCTGGCTGATGTATCCTCCTCTTCATATGTTCATGATTCAAATTTATGAGGTCCTTCCAAAAATAGCTCTCGTGCAGGACTCTAATCAGTGCTTTTCCGCTGTAACCACACCACTCATTTTCAACTCCAAATTCCGCATTTTTGCCTACTTCTTTCCGAACGCCTTTGTCGCGATACTAGAGTTGCATATGGAAACATTATTTTCAATGCTCTTGCGAAGATACTATGTACCCGCTCTTCCTGCTAGCGGAGCCATAGGGCGCTTCCTTAAGTTCAAAAAATTCTGCCTGGTGTCCACTTGAGATGCCGCATGCATGGCATGCATGATGTTAAACAGGAGGAACTAGCTTGTTTTTGATTTAAAATGAAGAATAAATCGAACACGCGATACCTGCGCTTGCTCGATTTTTTCACTTCAAAATCATTCTTCGGCTTCACTAGGATCATCAGCGGAAACTTAGTAGCTTTGTTAGCGCATTAAAATTAGGCATAGTAGAAATTAAACGCAAGAATAACAAAAATGTTGTTGCATGGGAGATGGTTAAAAGGACAACTATCATTATAAAAGAAGCGGAGTCATACTGGCGATGCATCGCTCTAAGAAATTTCGCCAAGCAGTGGCGAATCCAGGTGTGTGGCTATCGGTCTGCAGGCCCCCAGAGCTAGACCAGAATTCTTTATTTTATTTAAAATTACTACAGCTGTTTTTTCTTAATCTCCTTTTTTAAAAAGTGAAAACATTTCTTCCTGGTTTTCGACAGGCTCGAAAGTTTTCCCACTTTTGTAGTCATTCCACTCGTATTTGCAGCGTTGACACGATGAAAAACATGTTTTTGCTAGTTATTTCATTGTGTTTTTTGTTAAATTATCGAAAATATTGTAGTTTTCTTTATGATTCTTATTGTCAGGTGAGTCAAGTCTGTAAAGTTAAAGTGTTTTGGTTTACATAAGCCATGAGATTTGACATTCGTCACGACGATCTCCCCCCCCCCCACCCAAATCCTGGATTCTCCATTGTCGCCAAGGCAAAAAAAAACGCCAAGTGGTGTAGTTAAAATGGGAATCTTTAATCTAGCTAAAATATTTGTCAGACAAACATTAGGAATTGATATCATGAGTTCCCTACCAGCACCAAAGTAACTCATTTCTAGATGTTAACATAATACGCAAAATACATCTCAACCTTTCTTTTTCTAACTGAGCGCCTCTAATGATTGCAAATAAAGCTGAATCTATGACAGAAGAAATTCTAATAATCTTTGCTTCTTCATCACTCTTCTGTTCCAAAATATTTACGATTCCATGATAGCAAGCATGTTACAACAAAATTAAGAAAAAACAGTGACGTACCCACATCAGAAACATACTGTAAGATGATAACCTCACAGAATGAAAAACAGAATAAAACAAATGGTAATAATAATAATAATAATAATGGTAATAACGACATAATGAGATATAAAATAATTTTAAATAAAGGAGTCTAATACTTATTTTTGTCTCCACACGCGGGATATTGAAATATGCACTCTAGTTGCTCAAATACTTGTTATTTTCTTGAACACAACATTGGTGTGGATACGAGATTAGGAGAAAGGAATAGAACGAATATAATGAAAATCGGAAGATCGAACCGTTATTCATAACGTTACTTCAACAAGGCCAGATTTCCCATAGGGCATGGCCTAGGGAATGCCATACAGAAGAAATAACATCTAATCATTTACAATCTTTCCAATATTATTTTGGAGAAGCCGAATGAAACGATGTTTCTGAAATTCACATTCATTTTATTCGAGCGATACAATTTTTTCTCATCTGTGGACCTTACTGTCTCTTGTCCTTACACTTCTTTGCAATTTAATCAATTTAATAAAATGCGTCCACTTCAATGACCTCCAAGTCTATTCACGGACAAAAGCTCAGGTATCTTAGACTATTTCAAGAAATTCGGTTAAGTGTTGTTACAGGTGTTATTTCATAAGTAGTGCAATTTTCAATTAAAAAGTTAATGTGGTTCAAAGGTTATAAAGATTGAATTAAGTAATTATATATTAAACTATTGTATACTAAATTGAAAATTTTATATTAACTTTTGACTTTTTCGTATACGAAGTATACAAAGTATTGTAATCGTCAAAAAATTCGAACTCGAGATTTTGACGAATCTCCACGTTTTAGACCTCCCTGAGTCCGAAAAACACAATTGTGGAATTATGTTTGTCTGTGAACACGATAACTCGAAAACTATTAGAGCTACGAAGATGAAATTTGGTACGTGATCTTGACACATAATTTGTAGGTTTCTTTCAAATTTTGGACAAAATCCGTCTAAGGGAAGTCTGTCTGTCCGCGTTCATGTGAACACTATAACTCAAACACTTGAATAGCTAGATAGATAAAATTTGGTACACAGTTTTATCATCAGGAATGTGGGTCCGGATAAAATTTTGGCCAAATCCGTCAAATGGTTGACTGTCTGTCGGTCTGTATAATCGCATACTTTTGATCGCAATTACTTCTTTAAAAAATTACTTAGATAAATAAAACTTTTCATGTGACCTTTTAACCTTAATTGTAGATTTGTGTCCAATTTTTGTGTCAATCGGTTTAAAAAAAGGCGTTCAATTTGCATTTTCGTTGTCTTCAATATTCTACGACGCAAAAAAAGCCCGACTGATCTTGGCTCACTGCCAAATTGTACCCACGCTCTTTCGCTGACGACCTTGATGTTTCGCTTATTTTTTTCACCACTGCGTTAGGGACATTTGTTCGTTTTAGTGCCTTTTTGTTTATTTTTTTCTATACATATGTTTGGAAGTATATGAGAAAGTTTAGGGGAAACCACTCCCGCTGGTTTTAAAGGGGGAGCAAAACATGCTTTGGCCTAGACGGTGAAATGTGTAAATCCGGCTTTGTAATTCAAAGCAATTATATAGTTTTAATAAACAGCCAGTTTTCATTTTTCGAAAATAATTGGAAATGACTGAACCCACAGCTAATTATAGGCTGTACTTCAGAGCTGCAGCATCAGTGAATGAATTATTACAGTTTACATTAGACATGTTTGAAATAAACTGCCAATATTTCAACAGGATTTGATTAATGAGTCATTATCATCACCAAGCTCCCACGGGACACCTCACCTCGATTAGTGCCCATTGCCTGCAAGAAACTTTTTCTTGAAGATGCAAATGTGTTCGACAGGGATCAAGTTAACGCATTTCTCTACTCCGATCACGATAACCTAATGAAAAGACATTTCATTAACTTGGACTGCTTAATCTGTGCTCGCAACATGATGCATCCTGGTCCAGGTCTCCCCGGGGAATCCTCTACGGCGGTAATCTGCTTTAGGGAGGGTAAATATGTCATCCCGTTATTGGCCAGGGATTCGTAGAGTGGTCGGTGAAACTGTTTAATCGTTAAGTTCTTGATTAAGGCATTGCATAAAGCCGTCTCTGTTGTGGAAAGCGTTTAAAGGTAACGATCATCCTCCAGTTTATATGCGTTTGAAGTTAAGAAGTTACCTGCAATTAAATTTTATGATGTACAGTAGAGTATCGATAATTCGAGTCTCGATTGTTCGAGTTTTCCATAAATCCGAGTTAGTGAAAAAATTTAGTTTAGCTCCCGAATAATGACCAACACATACACAACACGTGAAAGAATTACCACATCTGTTTTTTATTGTTGTTCGATGGGTCATATGTCCACTGCGCACCCCGAAGCCACCTGCAGAAATGCCCCCTCCTATAGAAAACGGGATATATATAAGATCGATGTATAGGAGCAATGTTTTAAAAAAACAATTGGCAATTATTTTAATATATAATTAACCTGTCGCTATCAGCAGTAATGTAATAATTTGTAAGTACATTTTTCATTTAAATATACTACACTGAAATTTAAAAATTGCTTTTATTTCCATTTATTTATTTATTAAATTTTATGATTTCGATCATTCGAGTTTTCGATAGTTCGAGGTAGGCCCGGTCCCGTCGACCTCGAATTATCGAGACTCTACTGTATTTGTAATATATGAAAAAAATTATTGAAATGAAGTATTATAAAGCAAATATTCATTGATGCTGATTTATAGGGTTTTAACGACGAAATTCTGTATTAGGGCACTTTTATAAAAGGGATATGTAATCTAATATTTTATAATTGTGCTGCTATAAAATGTTGTGCTTCTCGCCAGTAATATTCAGAACTTAAGCCTAATCGAACTCGTTAAGGCTAAAATTCGTTGAATTGTACTTCTTGTTTATGCTAATTAAAAGAACATAAATTGTTCCCAAAAGGAATATTGAAAACTGTAAAATGTTATTGTCTTTATTATTACGATTTTACAATTCTGTATTAGGGCACTTTTATAAAAAGGGATATGTAATCTAATATTTTATAATTGTGCTCCTATAAAATGTTGTGCTTCTCGCCAGTAATATTCAGTACTTCAGCCTAATCGAAAAATACGATAGTTCGATGCACATCTGACGTTCGTTCAACACAGTTAAATGGTTAATCTATTAGATTTAAAATAATTAATTCTAAATTATCTACGAAGAAACCAATTTCTCCCAAATTACACAACAATTTGGTGCTAAAAGTATCGTAAACTAACGATTTTCTTCCAGAAATCTAGCATGTAAAGATTTAAAAAAAACTTTGTGGTAATCCTTCAATTAAAAGCTAATCCTGGGGTTTAATTTCAATGGCCAACTTTCCCCGATCTGGCTTCATTAAACCCCGGCGGGTTCTCTTTAAAAGTACGGCTTTAGTCCTAATGTATTCCTCGAAGTCCTTTAATTAAAGCACTTCGATGCTTTTCCGAAGTCTCCATTTTCCGTCCGTTCTCCCAAACGACAGTTTTATCGCACAGGAAGTGGCAACGGATGCAAAGCAGGTGACGTCACTCCAGTGAGTCTCGCTGCTGATTATCATCCAGATTATTGACTGAGAGAAAAGCAAGGGCGATTTCGGAAGACCGCTGTCCAGAGGGAGATTTTGAGTTTCTGTGCGTTAGGACAAGACTGTATTATTTTGAGGATGTCGAATTCGTAAGGGAAATTTTCTGTCAGAGACATTTCATTTAGGGATGAGGTTAACAGGTAGTATGTAGCGATGACAGTTACAATGTAATTGAATTGTTCAGTATTTGGAAAAGGAAGGTAATCATCAAGGTTTCCAAATTAAATTTGGTTGAGCAGGAAATTACCTGATTCGAAACTATCCAACCGTATAAGTAAGTTTTTTTAGCAAAAGAAAACATTCTTCGACACCAGGTAATTATTTTCTAATAATAGAACATAGTATAACAAATAAATTAAATAAAAAAAACAAGATTTTAAAAAGATACTTTTATCATTGTACAAAAAATGAGATATTTATAATTTTAATACTTCTCTACTTTTTATTACCTTTAATTTATTATTCATTATTATAAATATTATGGAATCTTGAGAGCAATTTTTCTCAAATTCACTAATAGGTGGAGCCACTTGCATGAAATCAAAATTTAATTAAATTTATCCATTAATAGGTTTTCAGGGTAATTTTCTGTCACAGACATTTAATTCGGGGATGGCATTCTGAAAATATTAAAATATTGTACTGTCATCGAGAATACACAAGTGTAAAAAATTTCATAACTCTAGCACATCAGGATGTGAGTATAATATCGGTTACAAAGTTCCATCTTTACAAACATAAAAAAAATAATAAAAAAAAATTAAAAGAAAAGCTTTTACCAATGCATTGAAAAAGAAAATAATAATTTTTTCTAAAAAATCTGAAGGTCAGAACAAAAACCGGAAAAGCGTGAGGCAGAGGTAGAAAAGCTGTAAGTAAATTAGAATTTTAATCAAATTTATAATACATTTTATAAGATGAATGTTTAATAACATTTCGTTTCTTATGATAACCATTGTGGTTTTATATCTTTCTCCTATTATTTCCAGCGCCTCACGCTTTTCCGAGTTTTTGTTCTGACCTCCAGATTTTTTAGAAAAAAATTATTATTTTCGTTTTTAATGCATTGGTAAAAGCGTTTTTTTATTTTTATATATTTATTATTTTCTAGTTTTTAGTCTTTAATTTGTGTCATAATTCCGCATTATAAATATTTTGGGATCTTAGAATCAATTTTCATGAACTAATTCCAACAATTATTCGTTGAAAAGATCTATAATAGGATATACTTATTTTATTGAAACATTTAAATTATTGTGTAAAGTATTTTAGTTCTCAAAAATACTATAGATGGCGCCACTGAAACCTACCGAGTGCAAGCGTAATTTTGCGAATATTTTAGAAAATTGATAATTGAGAGCTCTAAAATTGTTAAAATATCGCATTGTGATCAAGACCCAATAAATATACAAAATTTCAGAACTCTAATGCATTAAGATGTGAGTGAAAAATCGATCAAAAAATTCCAACCTTACATACATGCAAACATGAAACATTTCGAACTTAGTAAAAGCGTTTAATTAAAAAAAGTTATGTAAAAGTCAATCCCTTTTAAAAGAAATAGAAAAGTCTCATCGTTTAGGAAAGGCTCATTTGTTCTCTAGTGAGGTAGATAAATCGTCTTTTAGTGCTAACTTTTGTGGGTAGTTATTGTTCTAGAGCAGCGGTTCCCAAACATTTTGTTATACCGCACCCCTTGGTTAGTAATTTTCCTCTTTGAGCTCCCCCTACAGTCTTATGCGCCCCCCTCCCCAAATATACCTCCGCGCAAGGAAACTTCCATTAATAATATTAAGGGATTAAGCTAGCTTAAGATTCAGACTGCTTGAATTAAGTTTATAACATTTGTAAGATTTGTTTTTGATTTTACATTTTATTCCATTTGTTATAATAGTATTAGTACAACTTCAAAACAAATGAAAACAGGAATGAAGGAATTTCGCATTAACTTATAGAGAAAGTTAACAATTACTCATCGCCCTAATCAACTTTTCTTTGAGCTTGTTTCGTGGAGCTGCGTTTTATAAAGTTAGGCGCAAATGAAAACAGATATAATCTCATGTCTGGAACTGCGTCAACTTTACTACGATATTTGTTATTCATATACTTATGAGAGGAGAGTGATCATTGCACAGGTTGAAAGCGGGCTTTGCGCGGACTTATTCATTCACCTAAGAACTTGAAGAAACAAAATTCTACTTCATTTTTCATTTTAATTCCATATATTTTCTTTTTTCCACCATTGCCAGCATTGCTTTCGTATACCCTCAAGAGTACGAGTACAACAGGTTGTGAACCTCTATCCTAGAGAAAGTGGCTTTTATAATATTGTTGGTTTCGTTAAGCTTGAAAGTCTTAGTATGTTGTTTTAAATTGAACCTCTGTCCTAGAGAAAGTGGCTTTTACAATATTGTTGGTTTCGTTAAGGTTGAAAGTCTTAGTATGTTGGTTTAAATTGAACCTCTGTCCTAGAGAAAGTGGCTTTTAAAATATTGTTGGTTTCGTTAAGGTTAAAAGTCTTAGTATGTTGGTTTAAATTGAACCTCTGTCCTAGAGAAAGTGGCTTTTATAATATTGTTGGTTTCGTTAAGCTTGAAAGTCTTAGTATGTTGGTTTTAATTGAGCCTTCGTCCTAGAGAAAGAGGCTTTTATAATATTGTTGGTTTCGCTAAGCATGAAAGTCTTAGTACGTTGGTTTTAAATTAATAAAAGGCATATTTGCGCACATATCTCGGAAATACAGTTTTTTTCTTGCAATTTCAAATAAATATTTGTGTTTGTGTTTACTTAACTCTAACACGTGATATAAAATATGAAGAAAGAGTTTAATGTATTTTGAAATTTATAAAATATTTTTTCTGATTGATATGTTAAATTTGATTGATTTTAATTCTCCCAGGTAATCATTATATTAATATAAATTACCCAAATATTTTCAAGAAAATTTAAAAAAATCTCGCAATAACGTTTCAGCTCTAAGAAAATCAGTGAATTTTCAAATCACCTTCGTTAGGAAGTCGAATGCAAACTTCCAGTTTTATAGGTGTTCGTAATTAAAGGAAAGACTAATTAACACTTTGTCTGTTTTAGAAAAAAAAGGAATTGAATGTTCGGGAAAAAGAAACCTAATCAGAACTCTTGTCACTATTTGAACAGTAGCTA
>BGPR01023875.1:0-23810 GCA_013235015.1 Araneus ventricosus | reverse complement strand
GAAGAGAGGTTTGAGCTGCCAAGGGAGACCGAAAACAAAAAAGTAAGTTTGTCAGTTTGTAACAACTCAGTGCCACAAAAAGTAAAAAAAAAATAATAATAATAAATTAGTATTTGGATAAAGCGACAATCCCTACATTTTCCAAACATAGCAATGTCCAGTTCATAAATACCTTCTATGATATATATCGTAATCTTATGACATCTTGCAACCAGGACTAGGAGAAACCAGACTTTAAAAAAAAAAGGATTGATTTGTTTAAAATCCAAGCAAACAAACTTTTTGATATCTCTACCTATAATATATGGATGTACACTGAAAAGCCAAAAAAAACTGGTACACCTTCTCAATATCGTGTCGGGCCCCCCACGAGCACGCAGAAGTGACGCAAAACGATGTGGCATGGACTCGACTGGTGTCTGAAAGTATCCTGGAGGAAACTCCCACCATTAATCCTGCAGAGCAGTCAACAAATCCATAGGAGTGCGATGTGGTGGAGATCTCTTCTCAACAGCATGTAGCAAGGCATCCCGGATATCTTCAATAATGTTCATCTCTGGGGATTTAGGTGGCCAATGGAAGTGTCTAAAGTCAGAAGAGTATTCCTGGAGCCACTTGGTAGTAACTCTCGACGTGTTAGGGGTCGCATTGTCCTGCTGGAATTGTCCCAATCCGTCGGAATGCACAATGGACATGAATGAGTGTAGGTGATCGGAGAGTCGTCTCTAGGCGTATCATGGGTGCCATATCATGCCAACTGCACACTTCCCACACCATCACAGAGGCTCCACCAGATTGGATAGTCCCCTGTTGACAAACAGGGTCTATGGATTAATGATGTTGTCTCCATACTCGTACACGTGCATCCGTCCGACTAGTCTGGAAACGAGACTCGTCAGACCAGGTAACATGTTTCCAGTCATCAAAAGGCCAATGGTAGTGTTATCGGGCCCAGGAGAGGAGTAAAGCTTTGTGCAGTGCAGTCAACAACGGTACACGAGTGGGCCCTCGGCTCAGAGAGCCCATATTAATGACGGTCCGTTGAACAGTTCGCACGCTGACACTTGCAGATGCCCCATCATTGAAATCCGCGGCAATTTGAGGAAGTATTGTACGTCTGTCTGGTTTAAGGATTCGCGCCTGACGTCAATGCTACAGTTTTTAGAATGTCTTTTTTCCGGCCGCACCGATGGCGGAAATTTGATGTTTTACCGGATACCCGATATTCACAGTACACTCATGAAATGGTCGTACGCGAAAATCCAAATTTCATCGCTACTTCGGAGATGCTATGTCCCATCTCTCGTGCGCCGACTATAACGCCACGTTCAAAGTCACTTAAATCTTTAAAACACGCCATTGCAGCAGCAGGAACCGATCTAATGCATTTGTCAGACATCTGTTGTCTTATATAGGCGTTGCCGACCGCATCGGGTTACGATGATTAGTTGCATATCTCCGTTATTTGCATATGCACGCTTGCACCAGTTTTTTTGGCTCTTCAGTGTATTTTGCTCTTGTAAACGAATGTCCAATTTACATTTATTGTTATGGGTGAGAAACATAACGAGATTCTTGTTATTGAGCAAAGATTCGTCGTGCTCAATAACCGTGATGATCGTGGATTAGAAAAAATTGGTACTTAAGATACAAAGTTGAAAAGTAGAATTAATTTTAAAAATTAACAACTATGATTTACTTCAATGCCCTATGATACCCTTTATGATTAAGACGAATGCGAGATTGGACCGTAGTCACGATTTGACTAGTCATTTGGACAGTTGCAACTTTTGATTGTCCGAATCATGTCTAAAAGATATCTCTGGTCTTCACTGAAATATTTTGTATTCACCTCTGGGGTTTCACAATCTGTTTGGTGAAAATGTATCACTGGCAGATTTTTACCCCCGCCCCCCCCCGAGATTCTCTGCAATCGGTCAAAAAGATCTCGGGTCAGTTGTTCTCCTATCCAAGTGCCGAAAATGGCGACAGAAAGGTAGTTCGATGAAATGCAGTAAACAGATAGTCCATCGCACTTTGTCCTCTAACATAGGTTTCGAGTTGACGAACAGCACCAGTCTTCCAACCAGTATCAATATTAGTAAATTCACAACGTCCAAGTAATTTCGTGAAATTCCTTATTTATTTAGGTTACCTATAAAACTAGATGTAATGCCTTTGTCAGATCGGAGTCACATTGGCAAAATAAACCGAACCAGGTCCGTTGATGATAGAATAATACTCCTTCTTCATTGTACGACGAAACTCTCTTTATATAGAAAAGGCAAATACCATGACTCACTCACTCATCACGAAATCTCCCAAACCAAGAGGCTTCGAAACTTGAAATTTGGCAGATGGTTGCTTTTTGGGTAGTTGTTGCTAACTAAGGAATGATTTTTCAAAATTTTAATTAATTAAAAACATTAAATTTTAGCGTATTTTCGCTATAATTTCGGAGCATATTGTCGCAGAAAAACCATTTTAACATTATCTTAAAGTTTAAAAAAAATAGCTTTTTAATGACACCAATTTTGTTTTCATGAGACGTTCTGTTTAATTTTAATTAACTATTGAAAATGTTTTCAAACACAATTTCCAGTGTAGAAATGGCGTTGTTCACGGTTCATCAAGGTCACAACATAAGGATATAGCACTAGAGGGGAGAGAAAGGTTTGTGACTGGTTACGATATAGGGAGAATGTCTGCCCAATCATAGTTAACACCAGAAGCGGCAAGTCAGGAGGAGGGGCAAAGAGGTTACTACTTATTTTTGGGGGGAAGATAAAATTTTCATTTCATTTTAGCTACCTAAAAATTTGGAATTATAAAAAAAGCAAGTGTTAGGGAAAATTAACTACTTTTTTAAAATTAAATTTTTATTGTCTATTCTCTACACTCCCCGGTTTTTTAGATGTCTATAAATTTTTTGACACCTCACTTTTTCCACCGAATCTGGCACCCACTGGTTCACACTGGGTGTCCAGCATGTATGGCTCTCACGACCATATTCAGAGTTAATCATTCTACCAATGAGCGATAGATGAATTGAGTGAGAGTTATTTTAAAAGCAGTTTTTTTAGTTTTGTTAGCTGTGATGCATCATATAGAATTATATCGCTTACATTTTAACATTTAATTCTTTATATATTTTACTATTTGCCAAATACAATAACATAAAATACAAAAATAAAAACTAATTTAAACGGGTGAATCAGTTGGTCGCCGAAGGCGGATACTCCTTTCTATAACTAAAGTGTGATCTTTACTTTGCCAAACTTGATTTCGAAAGTTAAAAGAAAAAATTAACTGTAGATAACTTGCACAGAAATAAATGAAATTACTAGTTTTAATAACCTAAGTTAAAGAGTACATAAAAAAAAGATGAAACAACGATAAACATGCACATCGCTCCTGACACTTTTGGATTTGTTTAGACTGCCGTGCTCTTCTCTACAGTTGATATTTTGACGAAGGAACGTTTGAGGTGAGAAATTTACTTTGGAATTTTAAAAAAACGTCGATTCCAAAGATTCAATGAAAAATCGAAGCTACTAGGTTTCCGTTTTGCTGAAAGCGAAGCCGCTGATGCTTTTTTAAGTTTCAAAACTTTGCCTGGAACCCACTTGAGACACGTGCGCAAGAGACCAAAAAATGCTCACTGCACACCAAAAAAAAAAAATATGTTCTCACATCGTAAATTTGTCTTGCTCAAGGCGACAAAAAGTTGGTGGTCTAAACTGAGGAGGAACGGCTGTGTACCCGAAACTTAAGTTTTATGACAAAATTATGAGCAACGAGATTTTAACTAAGCACAATCATAACTGTCAGGTATTGCATTGAAGACCAAATCATTATTTGTTGGTATTTTTACCTGCTTTCAAAACTTTATTAGCAGGAACTGTAACTGCAGATGAAAAGTTATTTTCCAATCAAATTTTAGCTGAGACACCTTTTATTAATTATGATCCACTATAAACCAGAAAGTTTAGTTCTTTGAGTTTCACTTCTATATGATGGTTATAGGAATTTTTGATCCTACCAATTTAGAACATTGGTCATATGACAAGAGGCGACCATTCCTTAGCAGGCATGCCACACTCCAAACTTCGACACCACACCGTGTAATGCAAATTTCAAATTTGCCGCCCTTCCTTTACAAGCTACATAGAGAAAATAAAATTTAAAAAATATTAATAAATTTCATGAAAAAAACATTTCATTAGTATTGACACTCTTGATCTCTACAGGTTGGTTGTAAAATCGTGTGTCCACCACCAACCTTTATTATTATATCTGAGCAATTTAATGACATAATTCACAATTAATCAGCTAGTTCTGCAGCTCTTCTTAATCATAGACCTGAGTTCCAGCATGACTAAATTTGATGCACCTTTCTAATTGCCACACAGCCTTTATCTAGTCCACTGACCACACCCATGGGAAAAATTGGACCTACTGAGATAGAATAAGTGTCATTTAGTCTCAAACACATGTCAGATGTTCTGTATAATTTTGTCTTGAACAAATGACCCTTAGTCCTGTGCATGTTCAGGGAACCTAATCTCTTCTCGAGTTATATCAAACTACCATGGCTTTGGTGAAAGTAAATTATTTTTACAACCTGTAAACAACATACATCTGTTCATGAAAGGAAACTAGGTTCAAACAGCAAAGGCACTTTTTAAGCCTGTCTTACTAGATATTTATAGATAAACCTTTAGGCTACGGGGAATTAAACCAGAAGAAATGTGAATTGGGAAGAAATTGAATTCGGGGATTGAAATTCTCACTTGTGTTTGGTACAGGAGTTGTACCAACACACATTCAAAGGTGAAAATTTTTATGGTACAAGAATTGTACCACCAGTAAGGAAAAGGTTAAAAGGCGAATCATCAGAAAGAAAAAACATTTCTTTAGTCTGGAATCTAATGAGTGTTTTGAAAAATAAACACACAAATGCAAATCTTTCAAAAAATAAAATAAATTTAATTTTTTAACTTTCCTATATTGTATATTTATCCAAAAACTTTTTTAAATAAAATCTGCCTTTGTTGAAGAAGTAAGAAAGATTCTATACAGTTTACAGCTTCAAAAAATATTTTGAACCAAAATTTGCCATTCCAAATCGCATTTACTTTTCCTATTGAATATTTACAGAATGTCTTTATAGTCAGAAAACTAATTCTTTGAATATTCCTCATACGCATATATGAGACATAGTTCAATATTTTGTTAGCTGCAACATTTGGAATATTCAGTCAAAATTTAAGTTTTAAAGCAAAGTTATGTTTATATCATCAGTAGGTACCAGTCTTATTAAACTTTGTTACAAATAAGAAATGAAACATAATAAAGTAATTAAGTAGCATTATTAAAGTAATAACTATTACAAATATTTAAATGTAAATTTATTTCTTAGATTTATTACTTTATTTTATGGTATGTTATATGAATGTGTACAGTAAATATATAAATATACATATTCTTTGTTGGTTTGATGAAAAAATCCTGGAAAAGTAAGTACAACTTCCCTAAGGAAGAATTTACATATCCTCACAAAAATAAAACAATAAGTGTTAACATAGCTCTTAGCAGAACAAGACATGTACTTTTGCATACATGATCTTGTGTTTAATTGCATTTACGGATAATAATAATAAGTTTATAATCAGTAACTACCAAAGCAGAGGATTCAGTAAATTCTCATTCAATGATTTCAAGTCTATGAAACAAATTATGTACAAAAAATCTAATTAAACCTTATAATAGATGGTAAACTTTTTAATTTCATTATTTTACATAAGAGTGCCTTTTAATTGAAAACACAGATCTAACATCTGTTCACAGATAAATTTTGAAGTGAAAAGTTAAAATATAAACAGTTAATAGTAGATAATAATATATGCTTTTTCTTATTTTTGTCTCATTAAATAGCATAAATGCATCTCTCAAACTTCTCTGAAAGTAAGAAACAACAGTTAGATCAAACATTTATTTGATGATATAAAATATGTTTCAAGTATAGATCAACACAAAACCTCTATTTATTTCCATTTGAATTTAATTTACAAAACAACTATAACATTAGAAAAAAATTGTTTTAAAAGATAATAAAAAACATATAAGATCAACCGCTTTCAATAACAGAGTTCAGGCCTGATTAGCTATTTATTTTATTAAAAAATGTATAATCAAAAGTAACAACAAATGATGAAACAAAGCTGGACATTAAACTATCTAAAGAAGGTGGAAAAAATCATTGGCATTAATGCCACATTTGTTAAGTACTAGCATGGTGAGAAAAAACAATATTCAATCATTGGTAATCACGGGGGGAGGTAACCCTTAATGATGGAATCATGAATTAAATGGTACACTACGTTTGCACTAATTAAAACATCTTGACCATTCTAAAATTCTAGATATATATTGAATATTGTTACATTACGTTTATTCCATGCAGTTTTTCGCAGGGAAAGAAATTGGCCAATGCATGTTTATTACATAAAATTGTGAAATTTACTAAATTTCTGATTTAAGATGGAACTGCATACAATAATTCTTATTCCTATTAAATTATTAAAGACCAATAAAAATTTCATAAAAGTATGCATTGCAAAGCATTTTATCTTGGTTGTTATTAACATCATAAATATTTTTTTAAAAAATTCAAATATCTCAATTTTGGGAGCCACTGTTGTTTTTTTTAGCTAACTTCTTAAAATCGAAAATATATAACCACTATACAAAAATAATACATAGCACATAATTTAATATGCTTCAATTGCCATTTTAATTCTGAGAAAAAATTATCTGCATCAGTTTCACGTATTTTAAGTACTAGTTTGATGAGAAAAAACAATGGATGGAAATGCATATATAACAGAATATGAAGCCAAGTTTCAACAAAAATTTGAAAATAAATAGATATATCTAAAAAGAATTTTACTTACACTAATATTTTTCCTCATCAAATATAATCTCAGAGAACGTAACAACTATATTACTCGTACTGAAGTTTTTTTATTTTGTTTCCTTCAGCTAAAACAAAAGCAAATAATCAAATTGCTTGCTTGCTCAGGATGTTTAAGAATATATAAGTATATAAAAAAATTTCATATATTAACCATCTAAACTTCATATTCAGGTTATCTGAATATGTACAATTACAGTTAGGCCTTACTCAGAAGAGAAGAATACTAAGAGGGGAGGGAGATTATTGGTAAAATTCCAAAAACTGCTGTCAATATTTTTTTCCAAGCAAAGTAACCAAAATATTTCTTCTATCTTTCAAGCAAAAAAAGAGAGACGGCATGAGTTATATCATTTTGATATTAATTTTTTAAAGGCAAAACATGTTGGGTATTTCTAAATAATAATACATTTTTATTTCATTCGATAATAGTTTGAATCTTTTAAAATCAACATATTTAATTGATATATTTAATATGTTTTCTATTAAAAATTAATTTCCTATCCTGAAAAATCAACCCATAATGACTTATGAAAGATTCAGTTATAGTAAACTTTAGAAGTACAGAATAGAAGAATAAAATGATTTCAATTCTATTACACAAAGAAAGTAAAGTCATTACAACTTTTAGTACCTATCTCGCCAAATATAGGGAAGACTTGGGCACAATGGACCATCTACTATTTATTTTATTTCTCTTTTTGAATGTTTTATATTTTGGTACATAGATGGTAGGCCTGCAGTGATGGAAAAAAATTTAAAACCATGTGCCTAACTGTCAATTCAGTTACTTTATTCTTGATTGGTGATTGTGGTAGGGAAAAGTAAAATTTTTGCATGTCCTATTTTCTTGATTAAAGAATTGTGATTTGGATAACACAATCAAAAGGCCAGATAATATATATTAATATATTTAATGTAGCTAAAATAATTGAATGTAAAATTTCTTTTTTCTTCTATCTATTTTTGTCAAACTTCCACATGGGGTACAATGGACCACCAGAAACTGGGATACAATGGACCACCAAGAACTAGGATACAATGGACCACCAAGAACTAGGATACAATGGACCACCAAGAACTAGGATACAATGGACCATGTCTATTGCACCCCAGTTCTGCATTCCATATACTTTTAAAAGTTATACATCATATACGAATTGGCATATCATTTAATTTTTAGTGAGTAAATGAACAACTGAATCATGTAGTCATGCTACGAGGTCTTTAACACCAAAATTGTGAATCCTGATTAAATTTGGACGAAATCTAACAAAGGCAATTTAATCGGTTTGTTTGAGTGCATTTTTGTGAGGTCAACAAAAAGTAGGGAATACACTCTAAACTTTAGTTTTATCCATTAGAAAAACAAACATGGAATTTAACCGCAATATGGGTGAAGAATTGCACAACACCCATGTGCTTTCTATGTGACAATTTCTAACTAATAAAACAACAATTAGAATCAACAATTAATACAATTAGAAACAATAATTAACCGATGCTTTTTAAATTCCAGTTTTTAATCATTTATCACAACAAATAAACATGAAATAATTATCAAAAATACGAAAATATATACTTACTCTTAATTAAAAATGCACCTTCTTTCGACACTTTCACCAGCTTTACGGGTAGCGTTAACCGGAGGACAGATTTCCTACCCCCCCTCTAACCTGTTCCGGAACAAGTATGGTTCCTGTTAGCGCCTGTAGATGGCGATAGAAGGTATAAAGAGCTGATAATGGAAACTAAACTGAAGGATACAATTGTTAATAATTCTTTTTGGATTAATCAGTCAAAGAACCAGACAATTTCTGATGAAAAGATACCAATGTTTCAGTTCTAATAGTTTTAAAAATTATAGTGAATGTGTTGAATAATAGTTATTCCTGAAACTTTTATATTATTTGAAGATGTGCCAGGCATTTTACTGCTAGGCGGGGTTCATCTGAATCATCACCTTCAGTTCTTAAATGTTCTTGAAACTGAAAGTTTGATGTAGTTTTCATAGTTTGAATTTGTTTAAAACTATATTAATTTCCTATTGCATCCCTTTTTTAACCCAACAGGATATTTGAAACATTTTTTTACGTGTTTTTCCAATTTGGTTACCTTGTCATTTGTACTCAACATCACAGTACACTTTTATCTTTTTTAACATTAAAAAGTTCCAAGCAAGTGCTTTTTTTTCTTTCCAACTTAAAATTTTCCACATTATTAATACATGTGAAGAGAGTAAATCACTCCTCATTAAATCAAAACAAGACTGGCTGACTTGTAGCATGGAATTCTGAGAAATTATTAATCAGAAATTTCACGAGCCCTCTCTGTATAACATAAACAGTTTTCAAAATTATTATTTCATTTGATGGAGGATTCGTTTATTCGCCAAGAATGGGATGCAATTTTCTAATGCTTGCATGCATTTGAGTATCGGTTCTCGGGAGTAGTAGTTGCATGGCGAAGCTAGGCCTTACGCAGGCGTATTCTTATTTAATAAATTGATAATAACCTAATGTAAATTGATCATGTAAACACAAAATTAAATTTTACGATTCTTATTTTTTATTGGTATGTAAAATAATTATATGAATGAAAATATGCTTTGTCGAGCATGAAAAACATAAGATCGGCTGTTGGCGAAAACGTTTTTCTCGAAGGTCTTTCTACCACGGCGGAATATAATCTGTCCTCCGGACCAGCTATATCCCCTATCTACTTCTAGTGCTTTCCCCCTTTCTACGAGTCCGGAACAAGATGTGTCCTCCGGATAACGAGTCTCGATTTAAATCTGGTGAGTGCTCAACGAAGCTGTATTTTTAATTAAGAAGAGTAAGTTTATATTTTCGTACTGTTTTATAATTATTTCATATTTATTTGTTGTGATAAATTATTAAAAACTGGTATTTATAAAGCTTCGGATCATTATTGTTGTTTCTATAAGTGTTTTTTTAGTTAGAAATTGTCCCATAGATGTGTTGTGTTGTAAAATTCTTCACCCATATTGCGTTTAAATTCCATAGGGATTACAGCCCTTGTTGCTTCAAATCCCATAACTCCTATCATTCAAGTTCAAGTAAATTCCATGTTTGTTTATCTAATGGACAAAACTAAAGTTTTGAGTGGATTCTCTGCTCTTTGTTGCCAAGTTGAAGACAGTTTGGTGTTTTCCTCTTGGCAACAAACTTGCCACCTTACTTTAATTATAAGGATTTAATCACCACCATTTAGGCATCTTAGTGTCATTATAAGGATTTAGGCATTTGTGACTAGACATTAAAAAAATTCATTGTATGCTGAAATAAATAAATATGTAAGAATAAAGATATTATTTATAGGCATTAATTAAAAAGCACAATCTGGTTTTATTTTGTTTCGTTAGGGTAATCATAAGAAATTCAGTTTTGCTTTGAGCATAAAAACCAAAAACTTATTACTTAATTCGTATGACTGTCAAACCTCACAAAGATGCTCACGGACGGACAGAGAAAAATGCTTTTGGTGGATTTTGCCCAAATTTAATCAGGATTCACAATTTCGGTGTCAAAGACCTCATAGCAAATTACATTCCTCTATCTGTTATGTTTTCTGAATTAAGAATGTTCATATACAAACGAAGATAATTCGAATTTTTTTAGGTGGGGAGGGAGCTTTCTAAAACATGCAGATAACTCAAAATCTCGAGATCCAACATTTTGACAATACTTTCTTTTTGTATTCTGTGAGTCTGAGAAAGAAAGAAAATTATTAATTTATGGTATTGCATCTGTATCTATAAGTGTGCTGGGATGCTTTTCAATGTAATTGCACTTAGTTGTCCTCTTTAGGGATTTAAATTAATTTAAACTCAGTAGTATAGGATGAGTAAGTGGTGCAGGGGAAAATATGGCATTTTTTCACCCCAAATAATCACATGGGCAAGTGATGATTCACCCTCTATGATCATGTGCTTGGGGAGAGCTATGATCTTTTGGCCTTTTCATCAAATTTCACATTATAAAGTTACAATTAGACATCAATCTCTTGTCCCCATTCTGCTTCCAAGGAGTGATGGAAGGCGGAAATTATACCCCTTGGTCACTATACCTCTGTTCAAACTTCCATACATTCTGAGTGAATAAAAACTTGTGGCAATAGAACCTCTCTTTTTTTACATTGTAAAAAGATTTTTTGTTTTTCGAAGCTATCTGCATATTCCACCCCCCCCCCCCAAGTCGGAATTTCTTCTTTACAGCTTTAAATAGAATCATACCGAACAATATTAGAATTTAACAGTTGGTTAAATTCTAATAAAGATCTGCAAGCACTTGCTATCAGACTTTTCAACATTTGTAAATAAAATCTGTTGACAAGATAATTTTAAATTCAAAAAATCTAATTCAATTTTATCTATAATTTCTAAATAATTAATTTATTTTATTAATTCTTTTTTCACTTCAGTTATTTATTTTCAAATTTCGTCTCACAAAACACTTTCCTGCATTTACATACATGCAAACTGCTACGGATTTTCCGTAGTTACTATGGATTTTATCGAAAATCTCCGCAGTCTGCGGATATGATTAAGACTTCTACAGAAACGAGTCTCCCCCCCCCCTTGTGCGTAGTCGTTTTATCCATCAAGTGCAATTTTTATAATATGCCTGGAATAACATTTACTCTTTTTTTCCCTCTCAGTATCATGTTTATTTTTTTTAATCTCAGGCATTAACTTTTTAATTTTTTTTTATTCTTGGATGTTGAATCTGGATGGTGTTAGAAATTAATCCTAGCAAATTTATTAATTCTACTCTTTACTATATCATAAGATATCTTGGAAAATGTAAATAAATTTCAGAAGTCATTTATTCATTCTTTTATTAATATTAAATATTAATCAATATCCTGTGCGATGCATGCTTTTCAAGTATACAGGTTTCTTGAATTATAATATAGTAATTTTTCAGATTTTTTTTTTTACATTTCATGTTTTTGAAAAAGGTTATATAATTATTTCTAATTCTTCTACTAATAGTGATATATACATTTCTTGTATTATTTATCCAGATAAGATATGTTTGTTTAAAAATAGAAATATATATCTTAAAATATGATTAAATATATAAATAATAAATTCAAAATTTTTACACAAGCCCCCTGTTCCCATCTGTGAGTGTTTGCCTGCTCGTCTGCCACTCTCACTGACTTTTTGTTACGGACAGCCACCTTTTCAATGTTAGCATGTATGCATTTAAAAAAAGTTTTAAAACAATGTTTTCCTAGCACTGGTGCTGTGGTTCCTTCAGTTCCCTTCTTACTTAAATTCCTCATTATGAAAAATGACAGATTGAAATTGCATTGCAAATGTGTATGCTCAAGCACAAGGAAATGGGGACATACGGAATTCAGAAGGGATAAAACTTCTTTGATTCTCAGTGGATAGGGAAAATTCAGTCGCTTAACTTTGATTTTTCCTGCTTTTTTGCCAAAGGAGGAAATCTTTAAAAGATGTATTTAGATATATTGATTCGATTAAGGGGTTTAGATATTACATTCAAAACCAAATAAATAAATGATGAGCTTTATACACTGAAAAAAGTTGAGAGGTGCTGTAGTTCTGCAGGGTCTGTACACGAGCTGCCCTATGTTTAACATATATATCCTTTGACTAAATTATTCTTGATTATTATTTTTTGTTTGTTTGTTTAGAGTACCTTTTACAAATAGGTTTTCATGGTTTCCCCCCTTTATTTAATATCTTTTTGTTTCAACACATTAGCTATAAAATGTTTTTATTTTCTTGTCAAGTGAAGATAGAATTTCACTTATTTTCTTTAAATACTTCGAAAATTGAGTAATAACACAACATATATTTTCCATGTTAATGCATTTTGGTACTTTTAAATTGAACTTCATTTAACAGAGTAGGTAATTTATTACATTAAATGTGGGTGACTTGATTTGATTAGCATTTATAGTCAAGAGTTGTGTATGAGTAACATTTCTCCATCCTTATCGTATATATTTGAACTGGAAACTTCACTATAAAATTTTCCATTGAATATTAAAATATAGAACAGCAGTTAATAAAATAGATCTACAAGGTAGTTCAGTATTTGATTTGATCGAGTTTTTTAAATTCACACATACTTCTGATAAATGTACATTACAAAAAGTATTAAATAAAACTTTTTTGTTGTGTTAAAACTTATCTTATCACTGTATATCACATTGCCATTTTGTATTGAAGACAGGAGAAAAAATGAACAATCAATACAGATTACCACATTCTAGTTTACATTTTTTTTTTCTTTCTTACTGGTATAATAAAAAATAATGTACGGTTATAACTGTCCCATACATATTATAAACTGTGTATGTTTCAATATGTGTATTATGACTCTTATGTACTATGACTCTTATACATCATTATATTAAATGTATTATTTTATATCTATAAATTTATACTTGTTCTTTCTTTATATACATATTAATGAAAAGATGGTTTGAAGTAGAGTGTGAAAATGTTTTGACTAAATTGAGAATTGTGAATCCTATTGATGTACTTAATGATACATCCTGTTTTATTCTATAAAATTAGAGCATTAAACTTTTTATTTTTTCTTCAATATATTTCCTTTTAATCTGCATTCATTTTTTAAATAATTATTTTAATAATGGTTCCCCTTAATGTTTCAGATTTTATTTGGTAATACATTATGACAATTGGATTAATTAAAAAAACTTGCTTTGTATATATGCTCTCAACTCAAAAGTATGGGATAATTTTGATAATAAAACATTTTCCTAACTTTGAAGTAGTGCAGGAATTTATTTTTTTTTGTAAAAAAATAAATAATAAAGGGGTGTCATTTTCAAAAGTTATTTGTGCTTGACCAGTGTTGACCTTTCAGCACATGAATCAATATTTGGAGTATTATCATTATATCACATTGGGCCATTTTAACCTCAAATTGCTGATAATTTCCCCTTATTTTATTCTAACAAAAAAAGTGCTTTCCCTTATTATATGGATATTTTTTTCATGCAATTAAAAAATATTTTGGATACAAATACTATTTTGAGAATGTGAATTATCATTTTCATTATCTGTGGCAACACTAGCAAAAAGACCTCTCAGCCTCTGGTGGCTTTATTTTCTCTATCGTAGCCATAATGGAAAATGAATTTGAAATGCTAGCACTTGCAAAATCGAACACCTCACCTCTCCTGATAAGTATTGAACCATTCTGTTTTTTCTCTTGCTTCTAGACGCCTCATTGAAGGTACAAGAAATGGTGATCACAGGTTTTGAGAAACAATTGGGAGTTTTTTTTTAAAGATAAATTTTCAGAGTCGATATATTTTTTCAATTCATAATTCCATGCCTCCAGTGTATGTTTTTTTATATGGAAAAGTCTCAATTAATTAATATTTAAAATGATTCCAAAATATTTCAGATTAAATAATATTCTTCAATACTGCTTTTATCCGATTTCTTTTACTCATTAACTTGAAGAAAAAAGATCCAAAGATATTCTTTTTTAAACGAGAAATGGAATTATAAAGGAGTAATTAATTATTAAAATTATATTGTTTTTAAGACAAAAAATGTTTAAGCATCAATCATGAAATCATTAGAGGTAAAAAACAACAAACAATAAAATAGGCAGGGAAATGACTGAAACATGTTGCTACTTGTATCTTAATGAATCAGGACATGGAGCAAATATTTCTGCCTAGCATCTAATTAAATTTTTATCCTAAAACTAATCAGGTAGCTTCATATAAGATGGGCGTGATAGCTTTAAAATAAAAATAATTTTCTTATTTAATTCATTGAATCATCTACAAAAAGCAAACCATACCTTACTTTAATTTATTTTTATTTTGTCTCAGTTTCTTCCCCTTCGTTGGGGGGGGGGGTCTTCTTTTTGGGAGTGAAAGATTTTGTTTGGTACAGCAGTTGCACCAAGCTGCAAGTAAAGGTAAAAATTCTACTGGTGCAGCATTAACTCTAAAAGCTCCAGATGAGGTCATTTTCTTCCTAATGTTAAGTTCTAAAGAGTGAACAATATTTGTCCATATGGATTTTTAAAAAATTCCACAGTGTAAAGCTCAATTTTCTACCTCTATTTCCTGAAATTAATTAATTGGACAATTCATATATTTATATCAAGAAAGATAATGATGAGTTTTTATGAAAAAATTTTACTGACTTTTAAAGTAATTGCCAAATTTACTTTCATTACTTCTTTGCTCCAATTTGAAATCAAAGATACAGGAGAAAGAAACTGAAATGCTTATTGTATTTTATAAAATTTTTCCCTGTCAGCCTTATATGTAAAGCATTAGAAACATGCTACACATATATTTTATTAAAAATTTGTCAGTCTGAATTATATCCTGATTATGTCCATACTTTCTTTGTTTCAAATTAACGAGCAATTTTGTTCTGTTGTCTTGTAAAAATGGCAATAGAAATATTAAAAACTTGTTAAATATGTGCTAAATATGTTGACATTTGGCACATTACCACAAAGTACCTAGGCATGGACATTAAAAAAGGCCTTAAATGTGCTTTACATACTTTTGCAGTTTCAAATGAAAATTTTGAATGTGAAACATAAATTTAAAAAGTATAGAAATGTTGTTTCTCAACTAGAAATACAAATCATTCCAGTTGTGTTGTGTTTACTTTCTTAAGATTGAAATCTTCTTATTCTCTCTGCTCCATCGCATACACCTTGGGAAATAAGGGAGGAGTTACAGATGGCCTTTATTGGTCTGTGGTTCCATAGGAATGATTGTCAAAAGTGCTGTTACCAGTTTTAGAACAGTATCAAACTGATAAACCTTTACTTCCATTTTTTGATGTTTTAAAACTTGTTAATGATTGCATTCAACATTTCAAAATTTTGAAACCAGAGAGTGAAAGAATTGAGAAATCTGAGACTTTATGCAAATTCAACTTCAGTGACCCAAACTTGTATAATGATAAAAGTTAAGTGTATTGAGGATTTGCAGCAGAGCAACTAATAAAAGAAAAGATAAAAAATATAAGGAATTAGCAGACAAGGATGTTTTCACACTCAGACAGAATAGTCGGAAAAACATCATAACAATGATAAAACATTTCATGCAGAAATGTCTGTGAATTACGTACTAGTAAGACATGCGATTTGCATTGATCCACGAGTAAGGGCTGGATATCCCGAAAAAGCACATTAAAAAATGAAAAAGGTATTGGTTGCATTATCGCAAAATAAACGTATTTTGGAAAAAGATTGCGATGAAATTTTGCTACTCTATGCAGATTTTCTGTTAAATATTGTAAAGCCAAATTCATTTGAATTTATTATTTATTTTTGTTCTTGCCCAAGGGGAAAAAAAGAAAAGATCTGCAATGTGAATAATATGGTTGCTACATGTTTGGTACATTATATTTACAAGGAGTAAATAGTGTAAGTAAAATTATTTTCAGATATTCCTATTTATTTTCAAATTTCTGTTGAAATTTGGTTCAACATTTAGCTATGTGTGCATTTCCAATAATTTTTTTTTCTCATCAGACATATACCAATAATTTATTATAAGTTAAACATATCCTTTGTAATAAAAGAATTAGGCTATATTAATATATTAGTGGTAAAATAATTTAAATTTTTATGTCTACTCTACATCACCTGTGAAAATGTTCTTTTGTGACAATACTACCTCTTTTTTAATTCATTCTATCTCATTTAACACTTAAATTTTGTATAATATTTTTAATGCAAACTAATAGGTGTATTAATTTTTAAAAAAATCTCAAAGAAATAAATAGCTTAAAATCTTTACTATTCTTAGTTGTCTAATTTGGGTTAATTTTGAAATTTGTAACTATATATACTGAGAATGCACTTAAAAAATGTAGACTACATGATTGAATTGTTCATTTACTCACTAAAAATAAAATAATGTGCCAATTCGTGTATGATGTATAACTTTTAAAAGCATATGGAATACAGAACTGGTGTGCAATAGACATGGTCCATTGTATCCCTGTTTTTGGTGGTCCAATTGTACCCCATGTGGAAATTTGACAAAAATAGATAGAAGAAAAAAGAAATTTTACATTCAATTATTATAGCTACATTAAATATATTAATATAGATTATCTGTCCTTTTTATTGTGTTATCCAAATCACAATTCTTTAATCAAGAAAATTGGACATACAAAAATTTTACTTTTACCTACCACAAATCACCAATTAAAAGTAAAATGGCTAAATTGACAGTTAGGCACATGGTTTACAATTTTTTCCATCACTACAGTCCTTCATTATATGTACCAAAATAAGAAATATTCAAAAATAGAAATAAAATAAATAGTAGATGGTCCGCGTTGTGTGCCCCTGTCTTACCTATATTTGGTGAGATGTACTACAAGTTGTAATGCCATTACTTTCTTTGTGTAATAGAAATG
This sequence comes from Araneus ventricosus, assembly GCA_013235015.1. NCBI lineage: Eukaryota > Metazoa > Arthropoda > Arachnida > Araneae > Araneidae > Araneus > Araneus ventricosus. The sequence continues at coordinate 6,384 of BGPR01023875.1, read as the reverse complement.
AAATCATTTTATTATTCTTCCATTCTGTACTTCTAATGTTTATTAGAAATAAAGCTTTCATAAGCAATTATGGGTTGATTTTTCAGGATAGGAAATTAATTTTTAATAGAAAATATATTAAAGTTTATAAATTTAAATATGTTGCTTTTAAAAGATTCGAACTATTATTGATTGGAATAAAAATGTATTATTGTTATTTAGAAATATTTAACATGTTTTGCCTTTAAAAAATTATTAGCATAATGATATACTTTACCAATAATCTCCCTCCCCCTTAGTGTTCTTCGCTTATGAGTAAGGCCTATTCAGATAACCTGATATGAAGTTTAGATATATGAAATTTCTTATAAACTTATATATTCTTAAACATCCTGAGCAAGCAGTTTGATTATTTGCGTTTGTTTTAACTGAAGGAAACAAAATAAAAGAACTACAGTACGAGTAATATAATTGCTACATTCTCTGAGATTATATTTGATGAGATAAAATATTAGTATAAGTAAAATTCTTTTTTTATTTTCAAATTTTTGTTGAAACTTGGCTATATATTCTGTTATATATGCATTTCCATTCATTGTTTTTTCTCATCAAACTAGTACTTAAAATACGTGAAACTGATGCCAATAATTTTTCCTCAGAATTAAAATAGCAACTGAAGCATATTAAATTATGTGCTATGTATTGTTTTTGTATAGTGGTTATATATTTTCGATTTTAAGAAGTTAGCTTAAAAAACAACAGTGGCTCCCAAAATTGAGGTATTTGAATTTTTTTAAAAAATATTTTTGATGTTAATAACAATCAAGATAAAATGCTTTGCAATGCATTCTTTTATGACATTTTTATTGGTCTTTAATAATTTCATAGGAATAACAATTATTGTATGCAGTTCCATCTTAAATCACAAATTTAGTAAATTTCACAATTTTATGTATTAAACATGCATTGGCCAATTTTTTTCCCTGCGAAAAACTGCATGAAATGTAATGTAACAATATTCAATATACGTATCTAGAATTTTAGAGAGGTCAAGATGTTTTAATTAGTGCAAACATAGTGTACCATTTAATTCATGATTCCATCATTTAGGGTTACCTTCCCTCCCCTGATGTTGACATATTTCCCAATGAAGGACAATGAGACTTGGCTCAGTTCTTTTTTTTGAAAAAAAAAAGATGTCCCCTCCCCTTCTATCTTTTAATTATGATCTTCTAACTAGGATCTAATAGTAATTGGCATAAGTTTTAGAAAAACTTTTTTGGTATCACCCTTAACTTCATTCATAGAGTTAAAAAAAATTGGAGGGGAAGGTTCTGCTTGAAAAAAAATTGGAGGGGAAGGTTCTGCTTGTGTATCTCCCCAATTGTGTCATCTTTCTATAATTTTTGTATGTTTCCTTTTAGTGCAGTTCTTGCAGTTTAGTTGTTTTTTGGTTATTTCCACCTTCTTTACATAGTTTAATGTCCAGCTTTGTTTCATCATTTGTAATTTTTATTGTGCATTTTTTAATAAAATAAATAGGTAATAATCCTAAACTCTATTATTGAAAGTGGTTGATCTGATATGTCTTCTATTAACTTTTAATACATTTTTTTCTAATGTTATAGTTGTTTTGTATATTAAATTCTAATTTAAATGAATGGAAATTTTATGTTGCTCTATACTTGAACCATATTTATATCATCCAATAAATGTTTGGTCTATTGTTTCTGATTTTCAGAAAAGTTTGAGAAATGCATTTATGCTATTTAATGACACAAAAATATGAAAACACATTATATATATAATTATCTACTTTTAACTGTTTAAATTTTAACTTTCCACTTCAAAATTTATATATGAACAGATCTTAGATCTGTGTTTTCAATTACAAGGCACTCATGTAAAATAATGAAATTATAAAGTTTTCCATCTATTATAAGGTGCTATATAATGACCTATAATTAATCTATAATTAATTAATAGATTTGCTGTACGTGATTTGTATTATACACTTGAAAGCATTGAATGAGAATTTACTGAACCCTTTGTTTTGGTAGTTATTGATTATAAAGTTAATTTATCCGTAAATGTAATTTAACACAAGATCATGTATGCATATTTTTCAAAAGTACATGTCTTTTTTTTTCTAAGAGCTATGTTAACACTTATTGTTTTATTTCTGTCAGGATATGTAAATTCTTCCTTAAGGAAATTGTACTTACTTTTCCAGGATTTTTCATCAAACCAACAAAGAATATGTATATTTAAATTTATTTACTGTGTACACATTCATGTAGCATACCATAAAATAAAGTTATAAATCTAAGAAATAAATTTACATTTAAATATTTGTAATAGTTCAGGGGTGAAAATCCTCTGCGGATCCATGATTTTCTGCTTTTTTGTATATTTCTTTTTGACTCCGCCTCTTTTTCTTTTGAATTTTCATATTCTGCTTTTTTTTATTATTCCTTCCAAGGATGAAAAACCAAATTCCCCCAGCCCTCCCTGTTGGAAAGTCCCAACACAGGGCTTGTGTCTCATTGTGATTGATCATGTTGATTGGAGACAAGGTTTCAAGGTATTGGCCTTGGATTAGAGGGTTATTTGATTATTTTTAAAAAATTTCTTCACGCGTGTTTTTCTTTCAGGTTTTAGACAATATTTTTTCTACATAATATTCATGATGGCATTTCAATTCCCAGTGTTCGGCATAGCATAGCATACTAGAACACGAAGTTCGAATGCGCTAAAGCGGGCCATTCATCTCAAACCCAAAATGGAAATTTTGGAACACGGGAAAGAAAAAACAATCGCCAAGGGCGAAAACCTATGAAAATTAGAATAGGGGCTAGTAGAAGTCAGCTTTCCAAACTAGCGGAAATCCGACAGTTCGTGCGCCAATTTTTTTTTAAGACCCTTCGCATGGGTAGTCGGTACATCAAAGGCTTGACTGGATCGGGACCCTGCTTAGAGGGTAGTGATTAGCATATCTGAAATCCGCAGAGTGGAGGAAGGAAGAGGAGATCGAAGAGCAGCTGTAGAGAAGGGGAGAGAAGATCGCCCCCCCCTACCGCAAGCGCACTTGGAAACATTAAGTTCCGAGGTGAGTGTGTCGCACTTTGGAGCTACAGTTGAATGATGCTCATGATTTTTTACTTGAATGGGTGGGGGAAAAGAAACAGTGTTGGGATGAATGGAATGAGCAACAGATGAATGGACTGCTTTATGTCTGTCTACGCGAAAAAGTTATAAAATTGCGATTTGTGTCATTAATATTTTTAATTATGTCTACGATAAGAACTGATATTATCACCTGTGAAAGCGCCGAGAATATTAAACATTTGGAGAAAGATGTTAGAAATCAATGGAGATAGGAATTTCTAAAAATAGGTCAGAGAAAGGTGAAAAAAGAGTTTTAGGAGAACTAAATAATGAATTGCAGCCAAAATTTTAAAAAATTAAATGCACTAAAACAAAACAGTGGTCGCTGCCAAACTATTAAATCTATGTTTGAAAACATGACACGAAAAAATGAGCTTGTATAAAAAGAACTATTTAAATTAACTCATTCATGGCAGTTCAGAGGTTAAGGCGTAGTTAATTTGTGATTATTCATAAAAGTGATATTTATGCAGGGCTCTTTTGTGCCTTTTTCTTTATAATCCAAAATTTGATTTATATATTTTAGATTTATTATATGTATTTTATAAAAATTGTTGATATTATAAAACATTATTTATTAATTGTATCTTAAGAAAGTGAGTAAAAAACATTGATTTTATAATGTTAAAAATGAGTATTTGTAATTGAAAAAATTCATACATGGGGGTAAGAAAGTACATATTTTTTCATAATTTTTTTTTTGGTGATGAATAAATCATTCATTAATAAGTGTTTACTTATCTCTTCCTTAATGCATGTCTGTACTCACGTAAAAATGTAGCTACTCTCACTGTCGGTAATTTTCCTCTTTTTTGTATGTTTGCTGTTTTCGCCCCTGAATAGTTATTACTTTAATACTACTACTTAATTACTTTATTATGTTGAATTTCAAATGCTGCAGCTAACAAAATATCCAACTATGTCTCATATATGTGTATGAGGAATATTCAAAGAATTAGTTTTATGATTATAAAGCAATTCTGTAAATATTCAATAGGAAATTAAATTCGATTTTTTAAAAAAATTTTAAAATGTTAAGATTTCTCTGTGTATAAAACTTTTATATTTCGAATGGCAAATTTTGGTTCAAAATATTTTTTTGAAGCTGTAAGCTGTATGGAATCTTTATTACTTCTTCAACAAAGGAAGATTTTTTTTTTTAAGTTTTTGAATAAATATACTGTATAGGAAAGTTAAAAATGTATTTTACTTTTGGAAGATTTGCATCTGTGTGTTTATTGTTTACTTTTTCAAAAAACTCATTAGATTCCAGACTAAAGAAATTTTCTTTCGTCCTGATGGTTCGCCTTTTCACCTTTTCCTTACTTGTGGTACAACTCTTGTACCATAAAATTTTTCACCTTTGAATGTGTGTCATTACAACTGCTGTACCAGACACAAGTGAGAATTCAACACTGTTCTTCTGGTTTTAAGTCCCCTTAGCCTAAAGGTTTAACTGTAAATATCTAGTAAGGCAGGCCTAAAAAGTGCCTTTCCTGTTTGAGCCTAGTTTCCTTTCATGAACAGATATATGATGTTTACAGGTTGTAAAAATCCTTTACTTTCACCAAAGCCATGGTAGTTTGATATAACTCAAGAAGAGATTAGGTTTTTTGAATATGCACAGGATTAAGAATCATGGGTTCGAGACAAAATTATGCAGAACATCTGATATGTTTTTGAGACTAAATGACACTTATTCTATCTCAGTAAGTCCATTTTTTCAGATGGGTGTGGTCAGTGGACTAGATAAAGGGGAACCTGTGTGGCAATTTGAAAGGTGCATTAAATTTAGTCATGCTGGAACACGGTTTTATGATTAAGAAGAGCAGCAGAACTAGCTGATTAATTGTGAATTATGTCATTTGCTCAGATATAATAATGAAGGCTGATGGTGGATACACGATTTTACAACCTACCTGCAGAGATCGAGGGTGTCAAATGGCACAGGTTATTTTACTAATCAAATGTTATTTGCTAAAATTTATTGTTTGCTGAATTTATATGCAGTATGTAGTTGTAAAGGAAGGGTAGTAACTTTCAAACTTGTATTATAATAGTGTGGTAGAAGTTTGAGTGTGGCGTGCCTGGTAAGGAATGGTCGCCTCTGTCATGTGACCAATGTCAATGGGAGGACTCAAAAATCTTATAAACTTCATATAGAAGTTTAAAACCAAAGAACTAAACTTCATATAGTGGATCATACTTATAAAAAAAGTTAACCAGCCAAATTTGATTCATAAATTTTCAACCAGCAGTACTGTTAATAAAGTTTTGAAAGCAGGTTAAATATCATAAGTAATGATTTGGTCTTCATGCAGTACCCAGTTATGATTATGTTTAGTGAAAATCTCCTTGCTCATACTCTTGTGTGGTAAAAATTAAGTTTAGATCTCACATCATTCCTCTCCAGTTTAGAGCGCCAACTTTGTCTATAAGACAAATTGGCGATGTGAGGATTTTTTTGAGGTGCAGGAGCTTTTTTTGGTCTCTGCACACACGTCCTCAAGTGGGTTCTAGACATATATTTTAAACTTAAAAAACATCATACCTTGCTTTTCAGCGTGGAACCTAAAGTAGCTTCCCTTTTCTTCATTCGAATGCTTAATATACTTTTTTTTTTTTCAAAATCAAAGTAAAAGTTCTCATCTCAAACGTCCTTGTTAAATATTCACTGTAGCAAAGAGTAATGCCAGTCTAAACAAATCCAAAATGTAAAAAAACAACAGAAAGATGTGCATGTCAGTCAAAAAATAATTTCTCACGATCAAACTGTCAAAAAAATGAAAATGTGAATTCCAAACAAAGTTTTACTAAATTTGCTTTAATCAGATAGCATAGAGCAGAGACTATCTAAAACGATGCTATGACACCACTATAATGATCGCTGTGCTCAAGATATCGAATACAACATTGCCGGTCACCCAACAAGTTCTCATATCGCTAAACCGTCTTCCTCTTGGATATGACAATGAATTGGCAACGAAAGTAAGAATTGGCTGTACCCCAAACTTAAAATTAAACTAATTTTGTTCTCTGTATACCAAAATACCTCAGCAGATTTTTTTTTTTAAAGCAATGGCAATTTCATGACAGAAAATTCTTAAATTTATCATTGTTGTAATCTTTTTTTATACTTACCTTTGGTTATTGAAACAGGAATTACATTTATTTCTGTGTAAGCATTCATGGTTAATTTTTTGTTTTATAAAATACGTAATCAGAACGAAGCAATGA
>BGPR01023874.1:0-23812 GCA_013235015.1 Araneus ventricosus | reverse complement strand
ATTAACTTTTTAAACTGAAAAACGAACTTGAAAAAATGGTTTTTTCCGAGAAGGGTAAAAACTTAAAACAGTCGCAAATTGTATCCTTTTTTCAAAAATTGTAAAAAATTACTAAATAAAGTACTATTTTCTCTTTAGATAAGTCTCAAACTTCATTTTAAATAAGAAATATACGCCAGACTTGTAAATATTATGTATTATAGCAATTATCTTGTAATTGTAACGAAAACCCTTCAGAGCAGCCACCTCCTCTGAGCGGCCAATTTTTCACGGAACGGAGGGGTGGCCGCTCAGAGAGGTTTCACTGTATATTTAATATTTCTATTAGCAAACGATGCGTGTTTGTCCATGTAGTGTGTACCCTTGTGATAACTGATTGTTTCCCCCTGAAATGTTTTGAAGAGACATTTTCATTTTAACCACCCAGTACTTAAGTAGATTTTAAAAATTACATTTCAATTTTTTGCTTGAACAGCATCTTAATAAGCTTCGTCGGATGCATGTTAATAAAACAGGATTTTCCTTTTATCTGTTCAGAAGATATATTTGCGAGCCTAACCAGAATTATATTCGAGCACATTTTGAAATCACAGAAACCGACAACCATTTGGAACCTCCGACTGTTCCAACTTTGTTCTCCTTTACTTTTCCGTCATTCTGATATTTCACTTTTTCCCTGAAAGAAGGCGATTTGGGAAGGAGGAGGCTGGATGTTTGAAGGTCCTGTTCGACGACTTTTATTCAAAGATGGAAGAACTCCAGGATGTGTTGGGCGGGTTGAAAAAGAAAGAAGAAATAGAGTCACTTCTAGTATATTCTGCAGCTCTTATCGGAAAAACAACTCAACTCCGCAGCTTTTATGAGATTTTGCAATCGCAAGAAGAATATTTCACTGAAAGTAGCTCTTCTGGGCCATTCATGGAAAGCTTTTCCAGGATCGTAAAGGGCTGCCTAATTTTTACGACCTACGAAAACCCCCTCAGACGTTTCGTACAGTGAAAAATTATTTGAGGATCTCAAGTAAGGATGTTATTTACTCTCTCCTTAAAAACGTTTATAGTGTTGTAGTTGGAAGTTTTTGTGAAAGGCGCTAATTTTTGTCTTGTGGTTATGAGCCAAATGAATTTTATTGTCCTTGATTTGAGATAAGTACCTCCGAGCATTTATCATTTTGTATTGAGCTTATCTTATCAAGCATAAGTTTGGCAAATTAGGGCAGGTTTTTTTTATATTAGATGTTTCAAAACAAAAATTGCCAAAACTTCGCTGCTATAAACTCAATTAATAAAAACAAGTGCTGTTAGTATTTATTTTTTAAAAAAATGAAAGAAATGTAATTCGTTTTATATATGACTTTAAACCTGCTTCAGGAAATTTTTGGATAGCATTTTGAAGACCAACACATTTGATGCATTTTACAATTTAATAAAAGAAAAAGTAAGTCTCTTTGGGGAAATGGAAAATATAAGGATGGAAAATGGAGAATACACAAAGAATTTCAGAGACAGTATTCAGGTTGTCCTGGAGCATCATTTTATAAGATCTGAAGATGGAATAGTTGAAAAACAGGTTAAAATCAATATGAATTTTCAGGTTATTACACAAGAAGAAGTTAAAACAGTCATGGATGATATGGATATAAATAAATTTCCAGGACCAGATGGTTTGACTCTTGGAGTCATCAGAGAACTCTTCTTTCTTGATCCAGCTTGGTTTACGGAGTTGTTTAATGATTGTATAAGACAAGGCGTTTTTTCATATTACTGGAAAATTGCAAAGGTAATACTGATACCAAAAGAGGGAAAGGATCTCACTGAAGTCTCGGCATACAGACCAACATGTCTCTTATCTATTTTGGGTAAAGTATACGATAAAATTATTGCACGTAGATTATTATATGAACTGGAAAGCAAAGGTAAGTTACGTAGAAATCAATTTGGTTTCAGAAAACAAAGGTCAACCTTGACAGCTCTTGATAAATTCCACAACTTCATTATTAATGCAAAAGCCAAAACAATGATAACTTTGACTTTATCGCTAGACATATCTAACGAATTTAATAGCGTAATATGGGAAAATCGTAATATGGGAAATATGTAGAAATCCCAAAGTCCTGGATTAAAATTCAGTTCAAGGTGACAATGTTACAAGAATGGCAAGCATGCTGGGGGTCTTCTCTCAATTCAAGATTCCTCAACGGTATTTTTCCAGAGGTAAATACAAAAAGATGCCCCGGAGACTTTTTGATAAACTAGATGCTAACATCTCATGGGTGCTTCCCTGTGCACCAACACAGAGTTTTTGACAAATCCCCAGATTGTGAGTGTGGACGAGATCAAGGAACTGTCTCCCATTATGTTTACGGGTGCCAGATTTATAGGGAAGTTAGACAAAAGTATTTTCCTATTCTAGAATTGATTCTGAATACACGTGCAAAAATTGGACTCAAAACAATCATGCAGGACTTTCTGACTAAGTTCTTAGGCTGGTGTGGCTCCCTCCTCTTGATTATGCTTTTCACTTGTTCTCTTTTAATTATGTGCTGTGAACTGTTCGTTATTTTTTGTAATGTAAGCTTTTAAAGCCTTAACAAATTTGAATTTTGGAGACTGTAAAAGTTATTAGACAAATATTTAGGAAATATGGTAATTCTAGATGCTCATTCTATAAGAAGGTATTTCACAAAATGTGCACTGTCAATATGGACAATTTTTTTAAATGTAGAGATTTGGAATTCAGATACAGTGGTACCTCCGAAAAGCGGACAGTCACGGAACCAAAAGTTTTGTCCGTTTTTCGGAGGTGTCCGCTATTGGGGAGGACAACCTTTTTATAAAAAGAGTTTTTGCACTTCTGTTTGACATTTGATTGCAAATTACGGCTGCAATTTTAATTAAAAAGGAAAAATTAACTAGGTAAGAAAAGAATAACTATTTATTACTTTACCTTTTAATTGTGTGCTAATCCTTTTATCTTGCATTAAAGACCAAGCCCCCCAAAACGGGTTTCGCGCCTCTAAATTCCAAGAAACAAGGGGCGTTTTGGAAGAACAGGAAGAAAGAAATGGTGAGGGGGGCAGAAGAATGCCATTGTGCACATTTTAGAGTCGAATTTCATTGTGTCAAGCACGGAAGGGAGGAGTCGGGAAAAGTTCCGTTGTAAAGACGCATAAACATATATTTTTAGCTTGCTTGTTAGAATAATTTTGAAATATTTGCCAAAATAATTGAAAGCTTTTCAAAAAAAACCTGTCGGCTATTCGGAGTGGCCGCTGTCCAGAGGGAATAACATGGATTGTCCTATATAGAAGGACTAGGACTGGTAAAAATGTCCGTTAATTAGAGGTGTCCGCTATTCGGGAGTGTCCGTTAAGGGAGGTACCACTGTAATTCTATTTCTGGAACTTCACAATTGGATTAATTGTTTTTCATAACAAGCATGTAACGTTCAACATATTGTGTGCTATGCTGTCTTTTAATTGTTTGGAAATTGTATCTTGTATTGTGCTAATGTAAATTTCAAGGAGTTAATGAAGTTAAATTTTGGAAACTATAGTTAGATAATAGTCAAATTATAGATTTTTGTATCTGGAACAGTGCTTGGATGCATGTAAATAATATTGTAAAAATTTTGGTATGGTGATCCACATCTTATGTAACAAATTCTGTGTTGAAGGACATGATCAGAGGACCACTCGTAATATACTAGGACAGTAAACTGTGAACTAGTGAGTTACAGTATTTTAAAAAAAGGAAAAAAATAGGTATTTAGGTTTTCCTGTCAGATGGTGGATGTAGGTTGTTGGCTCTGTATGCTTACGACTTCCAGAGTGGCACTTTTTAAGTTTTTATTGAACGCGTGCTCGTATTCTTGATTCATGATAGAGTCTTTGATAGTCATGATTGAGTCTTTATTGAGCACTTTTTTTGCTGCTCAGATTTTTTTTTTCCTTCAGCAATCTTCGGCAGGTCGGAATTTCTTCCAGGTATATATGATTTTAGAGGAAGAAAAATCCGTTATTCCTCCTTACCCTACATTATCCAAACTATTCGAAGCAAATAATTATTTATAAGATTTAATCAATGGAATCAATGCCTGAATGACATTAGGAGAAAAACTGAAAAGGATTCTGTCTGAAGATTGTCTGAAAAGGATATCAAGAACTTGCAAATAAGTACACAAGGAGTTTTGAAATATGCTACCTAGAACGGTGGACAAACAGCGGTCGCGTTTTAATTTCATTTATTTATTTTTTATTTTATTTTATTTTATTTTTATTTTTTTTATTTTTTATTTTTTTATTTTATTGTATTTTTATTTTTTTATTTTATTGTATTTTTATTTTTTTTATTTTATTGTATTTTTATTTTTTTATTTTATTGTATTTTTATTTTTTTTATTATTACTTATTTATTTATTAATTTTGTCACCCAGGAAGGGATTTACAATATTCCTCCCCTCTTGTACAAGTTACATAGGGCACACAAACCTCAAAATAAAATTAATAAATTCCAGGAAAATACATTTTATTAATAAAGTAATTCGTCGTTTGACGCCTTCAGGCTCTGAAAATAGGCTGCGAAATTCCGCATCCACCGCCAGTCTTTATTTCACATGTCGGCAATTTACCGACAAAAGGTGAAAAGTACGAATTAATTACACTAATTACTTTTTATTTAAAAAATGATTGCTCGTCTTGTTATAAAATTGTTTTTCTGCATGTCTTATTTTGCCTTCCCTTTCAAAGTGCCGGCCATGGAGGACCATCTCCTCCGCCCCCCCCCCTTTAGCTACGCCACTGTGTGCAAGTACTCTTGTGTTGTTGCAAACCGAAGAAGTATGCAGTTTGTACTCCAATAGTGTCGGTTTTGCCTAATTTCATTTCTAAAATTGGCGCTTATCTATAAATATAAAAATGATCAATAATTTAATCAACCCGGAGTTGATCGCTGGTTGTGTTTAGAATTCACTTTTTTTTCCCAGCCTTTATTTTGTAAGTCCGGAGTGAAGTTAATTTTTTTTATCGAATTAATTGCAAAATCCCGAATTAGCCCAATTCATTTTGATATTATCATGATCTGTGGAGTGGTTAATAGAACAAAAACAAAATTAGAGTTTTATATTCTCCTATTTGTATTGGAAAAATAGCAATGTTCTATTATTTTCGCTGTACTATAAAATAATTTTTGGCTTCTTCTAAACAAATATTTCATCCTCATCTTCGAACTTAGTCATGGCCAAATAAAACAAGCAGCATAAATAGGCTTGTGAAAAATCTCTGAGATTTTCTAGTTTATGATAAATTTCAGCTTGAGCATTTTTAAAATTGCCACTGATGAAATTTAGATGAAATTCATGCCAGTTAATAATTTACGAAAAATTAAGCATTATATAAGGATTTATTTGCATTTAAAAATATTTTGAAGAAACACTAAAATAGATTGTAAGCACGTGAAGATTAATCACCAATACGGGTTACTCAGTAACATCAAAAATACAGGGTGCTCACTCTAACCGTGGACTAATAACTAATATCTAAACTGTTAGAGATAGGCATATAACTCCCGATTGGAAAAATGCTTTAAATGACGTAAAAAAATAATATTTAATATTGTTTGAGACAATGAATTACGAAGTCTAAATTTTTATACAGTTCCTTGTCGTATTAGTCATAGTTAGTTAATATTTTTGTCACACTAACATTTAAAATAAAAAGAAGCTCCACTCATCTGAGACTAAAACTAACCGAATTATGAAGCTATGAATTTCATTTTTTTAGGCTATCAACAAGCACCTAGAGGAAGTGTCATCCGTTGGTTCGCGGATCTTCCTTGAGGCGACCGTTGAAATGTTCTTAAATCATTCAAATTGAGATATTCAAAGCTTCATAACTTGGTCAGTTTTAGTCGCAGAAAAATTGAACTTTTTTTGTTTCAAATGTTACTGTGTCCAGATTATTTTACTAAGTATCGCAAATAGACCCGAGGGATTGTATAAAAATAACTTTGTAATTTTTTTCAGCATTTTTTTTATTGTATCAAACAAAATAAAATATAATTCTTTATACCATTTTAGGCCCGGTACATGCGATTTGTGTCGGACAAGTCATTTGCGGTAAAAATGTCGGAGAAGCAATAAACATCTCGAAATGCATGGAGAACAGGTTGGCTAGCCACATGCACCTCCCGCAGAGAGCGCCGCTTCTCCGACACTTTCTCCTCGAGCAGAAAACGTGTCGGAGCAATCGTGCAAACAAGCGACACTTCTGCGGGTTTCCGTGTGGATAGCCTAGCTGTTCTCAATGCATTTCGAGTCGTTTATTGCTTTTATGGCAAATGACTTGCCCGACACAAATCGCAATTGAGTACCGTCCCTAAAGCATTTTCCAGTTGGAAGTATTTGCCTGTCTCTAACAGTTTAGAAATTAGCTATTGGGCCACGAGTTGAATGTACATCCTGTATATAAACCCTGCAAAAGTAGTTATGAAATAACTGGATTAGTAAATTTCACTCTAGATGAAACCAATTTGACCTCTACTCCCCCTTGATGCATTGCAAAATTAAAAATAATAACAAATGAAACAAAGTTTAACCATCAACTATAAACAACCCAAGAGTTCAAGAGTTTTGAAAAGCAATGTTTAAAAAGTACTCAGTGTGTGAATATTAGAAGTTCTATTTCTGCGTGTGTTTATAACAAAATAAAATTGAAAGTGGAAGATCTGCATTTAATTCAATGCCCAAAGAAAAGAATTTTTTACAATACTGAAAAGTATTGTATCAATTTACATTTAAAAACCATTTTTAAAATGATATTAAACTGTAGAAAAAGAATGGTTGATATATTTTATGAAACTACTATTTATAAAAACCAATCAAGCTTATCCATGCCATTTCAGCATTTAAAGTTAAAAGATTGTGGCCTAGTATTGATTTTCAAGACCAAAAAGTAGACTATTGAAATAAGCAACAAACAGTTAGGTTTTTTTTTCAATTTCTATACATCCGCTTGAAAGGAAGTCAAATAAAAATCGCTGATATTTGCTCGAAAGATTCATGAAAAATGAAAATATGCTAAAACTCTCTTCCTTAATTATCACAATCGTTACCGAATTCCATAATAAAAGAGAAATGTTGGCATTCTCGAGAGTTTGCGATAGAAATGTTGTTACGCCTCGCTGACTTTTAATGAATCATCATTATCTATCACAAGAATATTCCCTCGGATCTTTTTGTGTCGTAAGCGTTTCTCTTTCAAAACATTCCACGTCGTCAACAGAGAATTCAGTCACCTAAATAAAGAAAAAGATTTCTCGCCGTTTGCCACCGAAATGATGATAAAAAGAAACTCTGGATTAAATCACAAAGATGAAATATATATCCTTCTTTTGAACAAAAGATCGCATCTTCGATACACTATCCAAATTATTTTTTTTCAAAGATGCTTCTGTGGGATTGTTATTCGTAGTTATAAAAATTATTTTAATTTACAGGCCATATTTGCCACAAGTAGAAAAGTTAGTGATTAAATGCAGCGGGAGTTTTGCTTCTCCATTAAGTCTGTTTTTGTTGTAAGGGAAAATATTTTTCGGGCAGTTTACAAAAGAAGCTTTTTATACCGATTCAGCTGCCACCGAATTGTGCGGCAGCAATTAAAATGAATAATTCATCCGCCAGACACTTAGGAGGATAAAGAAAAATAATGAAAATTTGTTGTTTCTCGAGTTATTTGCGAAAAATAAACAATTCCACATAATTTCCGAAGAACTTTTTCCACTTTCAAAGGAACTTCTTTTCATTCTGTTTCGATACAGAAAATAAGATTTTGTGAGGAATGATGAAAAACATTTAGCGAACAACGTGCAAATATCTGTTTTTTATTCTTGGTTTTTTTTAAATAAGAAATGAAGCAGCTTAATTTTCTGTTGAATAAAATATTGCATCCAAATGTACGAAATTGGTGAAAGATATCAAATGTTGATAAAATTGTTAATAAAATACATTCCTAGTTATAAGCGCAAATTATTTTCATGACATCTAAAGTTAATTTTTTTTACAGTAACTGTATACCATATCTTTCGTATTTCTAAACAACTCTGTCTCATTTCTTTAAAGAGGATTTTCCTTACTGACAAGTCAACACACTGGAAATTTAAGGGCTAAATTTGCCTGATGGTTCCTGTGGGTTATTGACCCCTTTAAATGAAATAAATCGAGCTCTTTAAAGAAATTTATATTTAAATAATAAAGAAGATTTCTTTTAAAAAACCGCTTTTTTTAATGGAAATAAATTTTCATCAAAAATTTGGATATCAAAAAAATTCGTTAAAAGCTTGTGACGCTGATAACGATACACTAAGCAATTGGGAATTTTTATCACATTCATAATATTCTTTCATTTTTTTAATGATTGTTTAGGAATTGCTTCTTCATGATATCCATTGTGGCTTAATTTCTTTATATTATTGTTTTTCAGCATCTCAGACTTTGACGGGAACCGCGGGGTCCTAGTTATAAGATCTCGGCTTCGGAGTCGGAGGGAGCCAGGCTCGAAACCCGATTCTACTGAAAATCCGCCGTGTATGGAGTAACTAAATGAGGTACTAAATCCTATGTTAGGTACCAGAGGTCCACCCTTTGTTGTTTTGCGGAAGTTTAAAGAGGGGCTTGCCAGCTCAGACACCAGGACGGTGTCGTCCTCGTCATCTGACCGCAGTTCAAAACAACAAAACAGCCCTCGCATTGCTTCAAAATGGGATATTAATGTAACCAAACTAAACTAACACTTTAACGATTCTGTACTGCCGCTCATATTTTTGATAAAAAAAAAATATTTCCTTCTTTTAAAAGCGCCTTTAACAGAATGATGCAAATATTTCGGAAATTACTGTGTTGAAGTTTTTATGTCAAATTACGCTGTCCATTTTAATGCTGATAATTTTGAGAACAGAAAATAATGTTTTTTTTTAATAAAACAATTTTGAAGAAATAGTCAAAAATAAAAAATGAACATTTCAAAGATTTGCCAGTTCAAATATTTCAGAAGCAAAATTTTCAGCCTCCTCATCCCATCTTGGCTTAAAAATAAATTGTCTTAAACAAATTTGTTCTTTTATGAACATTTATAGCAAATTAACGATTCAGGCTTCAGCATCGCCACTGTTGGGTACTTATCCCCTATTTAAACTAGAATGCAATAGATTCCTTTAACAAGGGGAGGGCACGACTTGGGAAACTCAGTTCGGGATGGGACTTTATTCATAGTATAACTTTAGAGTGCTCATCCATTAAAATGCTGAAGCGCAATGGCCAGCCAATTGGGAGAAAATGGCTCTCAAACTTTCGGCATAGCTTATATACCAGTAAGTTGTCACTGTTGTTGAAGTGCGGATAGTATGGACGGTATAGTACTGGCATACAATCATTTTGCCCAGGGTTCGATCTCGTCTCCGTTTTCTTTTTTGAAAATATTTTTAAAAAATAATATTTAATTAAATTAAAATTTTATAGACATCTTTTATTAAAATATTAATAATTTTTAAGCATTAAATAATTTTTTATTCGTATGATATATCAATCATAGTCATAATTTAATTTCTAAACACTTAAATTATCATAAAAACGATTTTAATGATGTTAAATAATAAGTATAATTACTATTATCATTATATGTCATTAAAATTTTTTGATGATTTCGTTGAAACAATTACAAAATTTCCTATCTAACCTTACGGAACTGGTTTTGGTCGAGAAAGAATGTATTTATAATTATTTAACTGTTTAAAAATTATATTATAACTGTAATTCAAGGATCATATAAATAAGCAGTTATTTTTCAATCAAATGATTAAAATTTTAAGTTAAATATTTATAAATTGTTAATTTGATTTGAAATTATTAATTTAAAGAATTATTTACAAAAAAGAAAATATAATTAATTATAAATACAAATTTAATGGTGCTAAATAATAACTAATTATAGTTGTTCTCATTAGATAATTGTAATAGTGCTCTCATCGTAAAAGAATTTCATGAAGATTTTTTTCTTTTGTAAATTTTTGAAATTTTCCGACATTTATTAATTTTTATTTACATACAAAAATATCTCATAAAAATATTAGAAATAAAAGAATATTTTTACATATTGCATAATTAATAAATGGCGTACGTTTATTTTAAAGATCTATTGGGAAATAAACTTCAGATTTTGGGCCGTCTTTGTCTGTATTCAGTTCTCTCTTTTTCCGTCAAAACCTGTTCCGTGAAGAAGATTTCCACTAGAATGGAAATTTTGTTATTACTTTAACGGAATCATTCAAAACTTTTAATGACATATAATGATAATAGTAATTGTAGTTAATATGTAACATCAGTAAAATTGTTTTTATGGTTATTTAACAGTTTAAAAATTAAATTATGACTATGATTGATATATCATATGAATAAAAAATTATTTAATGCTTAAAAATTATTAATATTTCAATAAAAGACGGTTATAAATTTTTAATTTAATTAAAC
The DNA here is from genome assembly GCA_013235015.1 of Araneus ventricosus. NCBI lineage: Eukaryota > Metazoa > Arthropoda > Arachnida > Araneae > Araneidae > Araneus > Araneus ventricosus. The sequence goes on along the minus strand of BGPR01023874.1, from coordinate 13,294 downwards.
ATTAATTTAAAAAAATATTTTCAAAAAAGAAAACGGAGGCGGGATCGAACACTGGGCAAAAGGTTTGCACACAGCGCGCTTCAGCAACGGCGACAACTTACTTGTATATAAGCTATGGCGAAAGTTTGAGGGCCATTTAATTGGCTTAGTATTTTAATAGATGAACACCCTAAAGGTATGTTATTATTAAACCAAGTCCCATCCCGATCTGAATTTCCCAAGTCGTGCCCTCCCCTTGTAAGTATAGAGAAAACACAATTGCAGACTCAACTTTAAATCGCTTCAAAATATTTCAAAAACTGCGTTTCTATCTTAGCCGATCCTATAAATTCTGAATATTGTCCACAGTTTTCTAAAATTTTGGAAGTTCATTTATATCTATATTTAATTTAATAAACCTTATGTATATAATAATTGCTAATTCAGATAAATCAATTTCCATTACTCCTTATATTAGATATTTTGTACAAAAGAAAATTGAAATAAAAATCTGTATATAAGAAAATTATATATGTAAATCTGAATATAAGAAATTATTTTTGATGAAAAAATCTGTCCAAGTTTTGAAAATATTTCACATGATTTGTTCTGGCTAGTTTTTAACAGAACATATAGGAACTCGGTATTATTCCTTTATATTCATTCACAAAAGTCGATAAAGAAATTATATTTAATCAAAATACATAGATCTTTGTTGTTTCAAAGTTCATAGTGAATAGCTGAGAAATAACATATTACGGACAGTTTCTTCACAATTTAAATTTAGTGAAAACATTTTGGGAAGAGAGGATCTTCTTGTAGTTCTTGGTCTACTTGACTTGTCCGATAATCATTTAATCAAATATTTTATTAGACCTCCGTGAAAGAATATTTCAAATATTTTTTCACAGATGCCTAGCACTTTATCTAAAAGATCAGTTTGCATGCATGTGGGACTTAAAAACAGATTATAATTTTTTTTATCAAATCTACCATGAGCTGGGAAAGTTCTGAAAGAGTTAAGATTTTCAATAAATTTTTAGAACATATTAAATAAATCATGAGTTTTTCTTTAATATTCGGACGATTCATAAAGTATAGAGGGTGCTTACACACTTTTAGAACGATTTCGGGGCCGTTTAATTAATGTTTAAAATGTAAAGACTATTTTTTAAAATGTTCTATCTGATAGCCCTTTTTCTGGTCTATAAGTCTGCATCGTGACTAGAAGGGGTTTTCGTAAAATTTCCAGGGGTATTGATATCCATTCCTCTTCAACTACGTGATGGGTTTGCGCTTAGAAAGAGCTCTTTTCAACAAACCGAAGGCACAATAATCCATAGGTGAAACGTCAGCGGACTTCGCAGGAATATTTTGAAAAGTATATATGCAATATCTGTATCAGTCTTCATTTTTTCAAGGAATGCAGTGATACTATTCGTATAATTTGTAGCTTTGTCTTGATGAAGTTTCACTCTTTGAAAGTCATTGGGTTCAAGGAATGGAATTTCTTCTATAAATATAGGATGTAAAACTTTCTCTTGATAGTACGTTGAGTTGATTTTAACATTTTCCCACTCTTCGTATTTTTAATTTCCCATTGGCGGAGAACCCTGCGACAATCATAAACCCCTTACTGAAACTTTCTTTGCATTGACGGAACCAGGTTTTTACAATTTTTTTTTTTCTCTTCGTTTTCGACCGTAAATAGACCTATTTTTGTTACAGTCATTTAGGTAAACCCATGCTTCATCAAGGGTCACAATGTATTTCCATTTATCTCCTGTTAAATAGTTTTCATACAGGGTTCTACAAACTGTTCTGCGTTGAGCCACATGCCTCGGCAAAAGCTGGTGAACATTATGTTTTTTAGCTTTTTTAAGTTGTAAATCTTGGTTTATTATTTTATTTATTGTTACTAAAGATGTATTTAAAGGCTTTGCAACTGATTTCTGCGTCGGCGGATTTTCTCTTGTTACCAGCAATTTCACTTTAGAAATATTTGAAACAATATGTACCTTTTTCGGGTATTTGATTGGAGTCTTCTTTCTATATAGAAGTAATGATTGACAGTTTTTCCCTTTCCGATTAATAATGTTTCTTATTTTGCACTTAGAAATTTTAATACCATGCATTTCACAACGTTTTTGAATTATGAAATAGGAATATTTCTCTTCGGAAAGCTCAAAAATATATCCTTCAATCCACCACAGCTTGTTTACATGCGACATTTTGAAGAGAATACATTTAAAAGTATCAGACGATATTTCTCATTTCAAATAATAAGCTGTTGTCAGAAATTTTTATTCCAAAACATTTGCTTCTTTAAAATTCTTTATCGAAATTGTTCTAAAAATGTGTAAATACCCTCCGTAAATTATGTTTAATCATTATTCTAGGGAAGTAATCTTTATGCACATATCGTTTCATCTATGATCACCTCTACAGAAATACCACAAAATGTTGTACCGTCGGTCTCATCATTGTTATAATAAGGCTTAAGAAATTTTTTCCAGAATAGCTCTGAAGGAAAGTAAAAGCGTTATTCTTCTATATTCGTTTATCGTTTGACGAGAAACCAGTCACGAGTATTGTTTGTGATTATAATAACGGACTTGTGACATGGATCTAAAGCTGTCAGGATATCTGATTCTGATGGCTTTTCAAAGAAAAATGTTCATAAATGGATACGAATACTTCTATCAATCTACATCGTAAGAATGAATTTTTTATGTCACTAAGCTGTTATTTGAACTGAATAACTGAATCAACTAAACAAGTTATTAAGATGAAGTAGTTAAATGAAATAACTAAAAAAGTTATTAACATGAACTAACTAACTGAATTAACTAAACAAGTTTTTGATATCGCATTTTTTTATTTGGTGTAATACTATTATTATTTGCTAAACCAAGGGCTTTAATGGGAAAAAATATTGTCTGAAAAAGAATTTAAATATTTATATATTTATTTTGGTTATCCTCTTTTTTATGTTTGGCAACGTTTGTAATTATTATGGACGAGTTTTCTGGTTTGTTTAATTGCCTGTAATACATATTTCGGGTGTAATGCTAAGTTAATGGATCTTCAAAGCTGAAGTCCAACATACAAGCAGATAAAGTCAAGGTTTTTACTGTATGTAAACAAACCAGAAAACTCGTCCTTATAGACAAGTTTTCTGTTTTGTTTACTTACATTAAAAACTTTGACTTTATTTGCATTACTTTTCGATTTCCGCTTTGAAAATTCCATTGACTTAGCATTACACCGGAATTACGTATTACGTATTAAAAAAGTAGGTTAGTAAATTAAGTAGTTAATTAAGTTAGTAGTAAGTAAGTAGTAAATTAAGTAGGTAAGTTAAAAGTAGGAGTAAATTAGTAGTTAAGGCATTTTAATGTATATAAACAAAACAGAAAACTCGTCCATCGTGGGTTGTTTTTTTTATGTTTTTTCTAAAAATCGTCTGACTTTATTCTTTTCCCTTTTTTATGCTTGCGTTAAAATTAATTTAGAATCCAGATTTTTTTGTGTCGCAATGTTTGTAATGCCAACGTATAAATTAAATAAAAAGGTTAATCGAAATTGCTCTGTAATTCTGTAAATGTATTTATGGTCATTTAAATGATGACTGAATATTTATCTGAGAGTAGTGAGACTTGTCAAGTCATTTAACTTACTTTATGAAAATCACTGTCTATCCTTTGCTGTTCGTTATAAATCAGATTTATGCGCTGTTTCCCAACTGCTGAAACCATTTGACTACGACTGAATGAAACGATATTTTCAATTTGCATATTGTTGTAGACACAGAGAAGGAGAATCAGAGGTCTCATTCCCATAGGCCCTAATGGCAACTTTTTTAACATTGCCTTTCACATACACAGTACGCCATCACTCGCCATTCAAAGAACTAAACGGTATACGTCACTTTTACGCGAATAGAAATGAAACCAATTCCTATCGTCATGAGAACGATGTAAATAATAATTTGTTTTTCTGCATTTTTAATTCGCCTTTGACGATTATTAAATTTAACAACTAATTTCTTTTGATACATTGTTCTGACATTTTTTCTCACTAAACTCACCTATTCTTTAATACAGAAATTAAAAATAAATCTGGAACATTAAAAAAAAAATTATTCGTCTCTTGTAGAGTACCACATTTATAACATACGGATGCATAATTTAATAAGTACAAAGTATTTTTCAAATTATTAAATTTCATTTATTCTTCATCGAGAAAAGGTCTTTCAGATCATAATTTTTTCAAAAACTGCAGGAAGTTAATTTTTGTTGTTAAAGTTAATATACCATTTCTTTCAGAATATATTAAAACTTCAACAATAAATTAATTTTTAAATTCACATTCATTATTAATCAAGATACTAAAATTGATAGAATTTAATATCCATAAAGAAAATTCATGTGATTTTTTAAACCTATGCAGGTAACTATTTTTTTTATTAAATTAATATTAAACCATCTCCCCCTTCCAGAATATATTAAGTCTTCAATAAGAAATTATTTTTATAATATACAAAAATTTATAGAATGTAATTTCCATACAGAAAATTAATTTCTAAAGTTAATTTTACCGAATTTTTTCAACCTATAAAACAAATGAAATATCTTTATAGAGTTTTGAACCACAATGTTATAATAAATGCAAATAACTCAAAATAAGGTCACATATTTTTATAGAACAAGAACAATAAATTACATAACATTTCTAACAAACACTGCGAGTTCACAATTTCTAATGCACAAAAGTTATTTATTATATATAGTATAAAAATATTTAATATAAGGGCGTGCAAAAAAAAACCATGAGCCGAGCATAATGGAATGACCCTTTACGCTTAGGATACTTCTACCAGGAGTTAAAAAACACCCATAAAACTTCGCTCATTCTGCACACCATAGGAAAAATGTTTAATTGTGATATTTTAATTATATATTATAGGCAGAATTTCCTTGTTTGGAAAAATATATTCAGGCTTAAACATAAAAATATCATAAAAATTACAAATGGGCAAAACATATTTCAACTTCTTTTGATTTCACATCTTTCATAACTTTGATACTGATCTTAATTCTTCGTGTCTAGGTGATTATTAAAAAAATACTTAACACTATAAACAGATTAAAATACTAACTATAAAAATACATTTCACTATTCAGATTTACTAAAACTATATTCTTTAAAAAAGAAAAAAGTATGATTATCTAAAGTTTAGAATCATTTATGAGTAAATTTTTACATTCATGAGAGGAAAATTTTTTAAGCAAAATAGCCTGAAATATATCTTATCTGAAATATATATCTTATATATAATATCATTTTCTTCAGTCTCCAGGGTTATAACATAATTTTTTTAAGAAAGGACCTGAAGTTATTTAGGGTTTATGCACCATCATTCTGACATTTGTAAAAAATAATTGCAGAAAAAGAAAACTATGTCAAAATATAATATGACTGCATAAGGTTGTAATGTCAACTTAGATACAACAAAGAAAATCTAAATTTTATTTCCTCAAATTAAGTAGAGAATTGCTGCATTGTTAAAGCATCTATTCAAACTAAGATCAACAGAATCATACAAGGCAAATATAAATAAATATATTGTATATAAATGTCAATATGAATTCTAATTTAAACTTTTAAGACAAAGTTCTGCAATATTCTCAGATCAGAGAGTATCACTTTCTTTTTATTATTCAAAATTTAATGTAAACAGAAACTTTGAAAAGATATATGGAAGAGTAAATATAGGTTGGTTGTGTTGATTTGAGTCATGAAGTGAACTATACTGTGCATAAATACAAATGAATTGTGAAGACATTAGCACATGTTCCCTGAGCAATAAAATAGAGAAATCATGATGATGTAGATAAGCTGTATTCCTCTATCCAGTTCATCCTCCAGAAACAGCGGGATGCAAAAATCACAAATTGCCTGAAAGGACAAACAAAGTCTACTAGAATCCATTTATATAAATAAATTTCAATATATAAAAACACTGCTAAATTTACATGCATTAATATGAATGAAATATTCACTTAAGAGGGTATCTAATCAAGAACTAATAATTAGAATTCTAAGTTTTAAACAAAGTAATTAACTTTCTTGTGTCAAGTTGTGATAATTAAAACAGATAAAAAAATTTTGATATTTTAAATAAAATACTAGCTAATATGCCTATTTATATAGATAAGCTTCCTTTATTATATTTATACAAAGAGTATGAAAAGTTTAATTTTATCTGGGAAATCACTACATTAAAAATGAATATTAATAAAAAACAGAAGAGTCATCTGAAAATGAAATTGAAATTCACAGAAACAAGCTATATATGATTTATTTATAAAATTCTACAAACTTATAGTAGCTAAAAAATTGGTGTAACATTGTATTATACGTAATAACAAATTATATATATAATGACAAATTAACTTCTTGTGTCAAGTTGTAATAATTAAACAAATCAACATATATTAATATTCTAAATAAAATCTTAGCTAATATGCTTACTAGGTAAACTTCCTTTATTTTATTTATACAAACGAGTATGAAAAGTTTAATTTTCATCAGGAAAATCTTTACATAATTAAATGTTAATAAAAATTAGAAAAATCTAAATAAAATGGAATTTAAATTTGCAGAAATAAGATGCTATATAAAGATACTGGTTTATTTATAATATGCACATACTTATAGTACCAAATTAGTGCAATTTTGTAATGTTAAATCAAATACAACATTGTAATAATAAAATAGTGTAACATTAGCCAGACTACAGATTCTTAATCAGCTCTTTCATTTAATTGCATTTCACAACAGACAATTTTTAACTTAAATATCACAAAGAAGCTTTTCAAAATCAAAATAATCTAAAATGCTAGAAAACTTCATCTTAATATCTGTAATATAATCAGAAACATATTATTACATACATTTTAACTTAGAAAGCTTTGTGTAGGATATAACTAAGTATACTTCATACACATCTCAAAATTGCTTTGCTAACTTTGAACACAAATAAAAACAATATTCATAACTGTAAAATTCCATAGAATTACAGCTTGGAAATTATTATAACAGATAACAATTAATATTTTGACAATAATAGTCAAAGTAGGATTGGTATATTTGAGGTTATTTTTAATCTCAGGTCATATTATTCAGCAATAAATCTTTAAAAATACAGAAAATTTTAAGGTATATTGCATACATAACCTGCAGTATTATTCAATATGGATGAGCATTTTAAAAGTCTACGGCAGTTGCACGAAGAAAACAGAACTTCATTATTTTATTTATTAAAGGGAAAATAATGTTACAAATATTTCATTAATGCGAATCGGGTAAGACTTAAGAACAATGTGCGGTTTCTCGCCAAACTGGGAAATTGCACCAACCATCCAAAAAGTCGCCAAATATCCGCCATCTTGAATGGTTTCAAGATGGCGGCGATTCTAATGACAGCCCTAGCAAAAAATGTAAATAGTAAATAAAATTGGAAATAGTACATAAAATTGCAAATACTACATAAAATTTTATGAAATTTAATATGAATTTTCTGAAATTCTGGCACAAATTAGAAATTCTGGCAAAGTTTTAGGGTTGCCAACAAAATGAAGAAGGTTACCACATTTGGCGAGGGGAAAAAAATTCAACTTGGCGGACCGCACCTTCTTCTTAAGTCGAGCCGCGAATCGTCTTTCATAAAAGTTGAGAAACACGAATTAAACTTACCTGTTCTTAAAAAAAAAGGTCTTCACACACAACACAACGTTACAAAACATGGCGCCAGCTTCGGAATTCCATTTGAAAAGGCGAGAATCAAAGAAGAAAGTTTCGTTTAATGGCGAGTGGGGGCGCTGAACAAATTGCGGAGTGAGACCTCTGATTCTTCTTCTCTGTGGTTGTAGATTCATGAAGAATATTTGATAGAATAGACTTTTGCGTACAAAAATTATGTGCTCATTTTACAGCTGTATGGCACATTTACCACTGAAAACCTGTCTAACTTTTTTACTTAATACGCTTTTTACTGCTTAGTAGCATGAAAATATCTCTGTTCGAAAGAATGAAGATGAGCTCTTTTATGAAATGTCACTCTTCTACAGGGCTGATGGTAAGTGTAACGTATTTTATCAATGTTTAATGTACCTTTTTTGTGATGAGTTTTTATCTTAATTCTTAAGATAGCTTCTTTTCGAATTTTATTTAATAGATTTTTAAACGCTGAATAGTTCTCTTTTCACAGAAAAAGAAACGTTGTTTATGAATCAAATACTTTCCAAAAATGCCTTTTTGTCATTTTTAATTTTTATTGTAGGACTGCACAAAACGTTATCGAATTTAGTTTCCAGTGGAATCCTTTCTTGATCACTTGATACACTTCCAATGTTCCGGACCAATTTAATATGGGACTGCACTTTTCTGCTTGTAGGAGGAAAAAATGAGTGATTTTATATTGGTTTTGAGTAGTTTAATATAAAATGGAAATATCTAATTGTATTTCATCAACTGAAAATAAATTACAGGCATCGTATTAGTATGTAAAAATTTTCTAAATGCGTTTCAAATTAAAATTCTTGAAATATAGAACGGACAAAAAACTATTCGAAAAAGTTGAGTTCATCCATCTCCTAAGAGAAAAATTTGTTTTAAATTGATAATTTTTAAATAGGTGTGGAAAAGTGAACGAATAATTGCTGCATCGAACTATTTTTTTTTCGTAGTTTAAACTATCCAATATATCATTTCTGTTGTCAACGTCTCTTTTTCTCGAGTAATGCAAAGCCTATAGCGATGTGGATATCATTTTCACTGATTTCTGACAGAGCATACTCAGTTGGCAATAAACGCAGTATTTATTTAAAATTTAAGTTTAAAGAAAAATGAAAACATCCTTGTTATTAATCGCGTTCTATGAAAGTTCTTTTCTTGCACGCGTACTTCACTTGCAGTGAAAGCAACTTTCTCAGTTTTCGGAATAACAAGTGCACAATCCTGTTCTTAATTCGGTTGTCAACATCCATTTTTCTCAATTAATCCAAAGCCTACTCTGACATAAAATATACTATGCAAAGAGGTATTGTATACTGTAAATACGCTCACCCAATAAGTTTGCCAGGCTATTTTGTGCATACACTTAATATATCGATATATATTATAACTTAATATATATCTAATTTCAGCAACCCAACCAAAGATTAAATCATTTTTGAGGGGAAGGTTGAATGTACAAACGTTTAGCACGGGTTTTCTGATCGCATAATAATTTACTAACTAATGGAGTCATTTCATATTATGTCATAATCTTGTGGCAAATATAACTCCTCGTGTCATTTGAACAAGTCACTAAATATTGCATTGTATGACACAGTGTGGAAAAGCCCGTCATCTGACTTTTTCTGTTCTATGGCACAACGGATACAGTTTGAGCAATTTTTTTATTGAAAAATGCCTTATTGGTCTACTTTTGGTTGTAAAGAAAGCAACAGAGACTTATGAAAACGGTTTTATGCACTTTTATTTAAAAAGATGTGTTTCATGTTTGTAAAGATGGGATTTTGTAAGCGATTTCTTATTCACTTTTTGATATGCTAGAGGTTTGGAACTTGTTACATTTATGTATTCTCGATGAGGATACACCATTTCTTTTCAGACCTTAATCATCAGTTATTCGATTAATTTAATTAAAATTTGCCTCCATATGAATGGCGCCATCTGATTGTTAATTCGATCAAAAATAGATTAAAATATTCCATAATATTCATAATAACTAATTATAGGTCAGAGACTAAAATAGAAATAATTCAATTAAAAAAATTCTACTTTTTAGTATCCTAATAAATGTGCGTTTTTAAAAACTGATTTTATTGAATTTATTCAAGCTTTTACTTACTAATCCTGAGTTCTTTAAAACATGGACTAAGAAAATGCGAAGATAAGTTCTTAAACTTACATCATGCAGTGTCATAACAACCAGGGGACAAGGGGGTATAAATGCCCAGGGAGACAGACTTAGGAGGCACCATTGGGACAAAAAATTATTGCGTTTATGACACTTTTTCAAGAGAAATATCATAAGAGAACGAAAAAATAATGCTCTGCTCCGGGCGCCACTTGCTCTCGCTACGCCACTGCCAACGACACATGTCTGAAGAAGGTTAATTAAAAGAGTGACCGTAGCCGAGAGCAGAAGCGAGCCAAAGCTGCCGAAAAAGAAACGTTTCCCCAGGTGAGGCTCGAACTCAAAGCCTCGGCATTACTCGCAGATACTGCCTTATAAGTACCGTGCGCTAACCAATTGCACCACTGGCGACACTGAACGCAATTTTTCTTTTCAGAAATATTTAAAATCTGACAAGCAGTTAATAAATTTACATACATTATCCGTCTTTATTTTAAAATCTTCTACCAACGACCAGTGGCGTAGCCACCGGGAAACAAGGGCGTGTGGATTACCCCGTCGCCAGACTTAGGGAGACGCCAGTGGAACAAAGTATTATTGCGTTTACGTGACTTTTTCATATGAAATTTTATAAGGGGGTTTAAAAATCATTCTATGGTCCGGCCCGCCACTTACCCCCGCTACGCCACTGACATCATGCTGGGTTTAGTATTCTTTTAGATATAAAGATTTTTACAACGTTCTGGTGTGCTGCATATCTGTAAGTTAATTTGTAAAAATAATAGAAATTAATCTAATTAATAATTTAAATAAAACTAGCTAAATTTCTTATAAATCCAAGAAACGTAATTTCAGTTTAGATTAGACTTACTATAATAATAGTAATGGACATGAATGATTATTCTGATATAAACAGGAAACGAAATTAAATAAAATAGACAAGGTTTAAGAACAAATAAAAACAAAGATAACTTTAATTAATGCTCAAATATAATAACTATGTTTATATTAGAAAAAAATATAAATAATTATTTTAGACAGAAAAAGATTGCTCTTAACGTTGAAAAATGAATAATAATTTTCAACAGAAAAAGAATTGTTCTTAGCGTCACAAAAAGCAACTGCACTGTGTGCAATGGTTCCAAATTTGAATGATCTCGGGTTACTATATTGAATCACCGGGGAAGGAATTAAGTCTATTGCTCTGAATTAAATATTTCTTTGCTTTAAATAATCATCTCGCTTACTTTCGATTTATTTTTCTACATATTCATACTCTTGCGGTTGCAAAAGAAAGTAAATAGATCAATGGTTAATGGGTACTAAAATACAGTGAAATTGGAAGCCCATGAAAACTTTTTTTCAAGGAATAAGAGTCAGTGACTGAAACATTTAAAATGTATTGATTCACAGGATGTAAAACATATTCTACATGCTTTGAACGATGCTATTGCTTATTGATAACAAGTATTCTGTGAAATTGATTCACAATATTTAAATAACTCACTACGATTTCCTTCAAAAGTCTAGCTCAAACAAATACAGCGGCTGCGTCTATCTAAAAATAAACTTACATTTTCACTTATTAAAGCTATTGTGAACAAAAACACTTACAAGATTTGAAGTCAAGAAATTGTTTAAGTTCTTCAAATTATATGCAAGAGCGATTGCCCAACGTCACGCAATCCAATAATCCTTTCTTAAGAACATTAAGGTCCTCTCATCGTAACGTTTTAGTTGAGCTCAATTAATAAGTCTGACTTCATCACGAAACTTCCAGAAAAAGGCATTTCCGAAAGAAAAAGCAATACTGAAATCAGACGTGGAGGAGACGTGGAGGAGGCTCATCATCAATTTGATTCTGTATCATAAATCTGAAAACTGTAACATTATGTGAGGCATTGCTGGATTCGTCAACATACGATACTTGGATATGCAGTATGTCTTAAACGTTATTATCTATTGTTAAGAAAATTCGTCCAGTGGATGTATGGTGAAAACAGTCCAACAAGCAGGGTAATGGAGAACGACACTTTATTTACGAATATACCGGAAAACACGAAGCGCAGATGACAAGAGAAATGGCACTTGTACAAAATTAGTAGCACAAACAGACAATAAATTACTAATAATAACAGAACTTTCAATACCGCTCGACATTTATCAGCTTACAAACTCGCACTGCGAACAAGACTCCAAAGAGAGATTCCAAAGACGTTCCCAGTCGTCCAAACACGTTCACTCGTCTCAACAACTCCGAGTATTTATAGTCTTCCCGACAGGGCGTGACGTCACATGGAAATGTCTGGAGAAATCCGGATCTTGGCGCCTATAAGAGATAGGACCTCAATTCGAGAACCTTCGTTTTGTCACCAAAGTCGTCAAAACGGTCGCCAAGGTCAGGGGTGTTGGCTTACTTTCGCCGAGAGCTGGTAAGAGCCTCTGTAAATGTCTCTTTCCAACCATAAGATAACATTTCTGGGAAGCGGCATTCCAGTTTCGTAACACTATCTTAGAAATAGAGCGGTTAAAAAGATAATAATGTTCATCGAAGATATGTGGGTGTGTAGTGTAGGTTTGCTCTTTTTAGTACATGCAAATGCAAAAATGTTCAATTTCAAATCCACGTCAGAATTCTTACTGAACAAAAATCATTATTTGTAGTAATCTGCAAAATGAAAAACATAAAATGTACGAGAATCGGAAAATATTTTGGAAGGAAATTTCTGAAAACAGATCAAATAGACAAAGCCGCTCTTGAATTAGTGACTAAATTAAACGAACTGGATTTTTGCTTGATACCAGAAGTGGATACTCAAGAGATTCCTTTCACAGGATTTCACTGCGTCATTTTTTTTCTCTATGGGAATTCTTAAAGTAGAAGGTGTTCCAGTGTCCTAAAATTTAAAACGTAAAGGAATTTTTAAAATATAACTTCATAAAAGCTGGTTTTAGTTTTTCGGGAAATACTACATCGTTTTAAGCTTGGTAGAAACATAGCTTCTTATCATCCGCATGTTAATCTTTAAACATTCTTAAATCTACTTGATACTTTATTTGTATCAAATTGATTTTTTTCCCGTTCCCATTCTTTTTTGAGATCGACAGTAACGTTTTGTATGCCTGTACAATGTAATCGATGAAAGCTAAGAAATATTTATCTGTCTGAAGTGAATGAAGTTGCTTTTTTTAAATTGGTTTTAACCTATCTAGATGTAACTATACGGCTTTCATAAATATATCAGCTACAATGATTTCAACAAAACATGCATGGAACTTTTCCGTCCTTCCCGAACTCTATAAAATCATATCCATTCACAAACTGATATCCACCACAAAAAAAGGAACCAAAATGACTTTAAAAAAGAAAAAGAATCGTATCGT
>BGPR01023873.1:0-23813 GCA_013235015.1 Araneus ventricosus | reverse complement strand
AATTAGAGCCCAGAATTAAACGTGACGGAAATCGACACTAACATAATATATTTCGAAACGAAACAAAATTCGAATATTTCCTTGTGGACTTTTCTGAAGAGAAAAAAAAACGAAGGAGGACTATTGCCATGAAAATGACCATCTTAATTTTTACCTACCGTTATAAAATGATTTGAAATATGGCACTATATTCAACAATGAGAATTACGTTTTGCTACATACTCTGTGATAAAAATTGAAGAAAGAAATATTTATATATCGTTACTCAAAAAGGATTATTACAGCCAAAGTCCTATAATTATGATTACATGTTGTTCAATTGCTTATAAAAATATTTGACTTTTTAAAAAATTTAAAATATTCTGAATTCTATTAATATTGTTTGAAGTTTCAAGCACAGTAACATACTAAAATTATTATCAAATCTCATTAAAAATTAGCCCTCATCAATTATATGCATTGTACGACTAAAGTAAGTAGTTCATCGTAGTTTGAATCAAGATTCGACAATACGTCGTTTTTCTTAAGACGCTTTTTTGATAAGGTCATATGAATCACGTATAAAGAGATTTTACTGTCTTAAAAACTTTCAAGTAATGGTATCTCAAAGCGCATGTAAATAAATGCATTTTAAAAAATGAGAATATCAATTGCAAGAAGTAGTTTCTTTAAAAACCGCCGAATATTAAAGTTTTCCATTAAGTTATTAATATTTTCTAAAATTAACTAAGCATTAAGAGTGGCAACTCAGAATCAAATAAATAAAATAATTCAAAATATCTATAATATTTTTATTCAACTCGATTGGCAACACTAAAAAAACAATTTTCCGTACATGGAGATATAGCTTAGCTGATGAATTATTAATTGCTTAATTAATTGACACAAAACCGTCTAAACTAAACCACTAAAATATTTCTTCTGATTCACAGTATGTGTTAGCAAAATTTGAAATCTATTCAGTAGTATGGATTTCTATAGCGCACAAACTTACGAATTTAAGAATTTTTACTTTTATTTATTTAAATTAATTATGTTAATTTTGTAAATTATTATGTTAAATTTGTAGTAATGCTGAGAGCTAACTTCATAACATAAATGATGATTATAACTCTAACCTTGTCTATAACACAAATACTAATAACTACTACTTAAACTTGTTAATACTTAAACATGTTAAAAAAAAAGTTCTTAGTTTCTGTCAAATTGGCTGATTGTGGTAGAAATAAATATGTAGGAAAAACCTACTTGTCTAGTATTTATTTTCAAACAAATTTAAGAAAACAGTACTTTAGTGATTAGAATTTTCAAAATTTGGTAGAAACTTAGAAAAAATTCATTCTTTTATATCATTACTTTTTTATAAAAAAAAGCCCGTTTTCCCTTTCTGTTAAGTAAACAAACATAGCAAACGACTTTTCCATCTGCAGTTATGAAACCAAGCGGCAGAAGAAGGAATACCTCTCAACTCATCTGATAATCCCTGTGTTTGAGGCGGAAATTGTCATCTTGAGGAGAGTGCTTTCCAAATGGAACATACTGGAAAAAGAAAAGGGTTGCTTAATTTTTTCCTCCTCTAACTTTTTCAGCTCTGACTCGCTTAAAATAGTCTCAAATATTTGGGACCGATGCCTCCTTTTCTTTTCTTACCTCTTCTTCTTCGCGACTTCTTTTTCCTTCTTTCTTTTTTCTTTGCTTCTTGCTTAATTCAGCTGTTGATTTATTATGCTTCCTTGTTCAACTAAGTTTACATGTGTATACGGAAAATGCTAGGCTTAGTTGCCAGTTTGTTGCCTTCTTTGATTTCTTTTTTTATTTTTACGAAGTTACGGTCTTGAGAAAAAGGCTGGTTGATGAAGTCAGGAAGAAATGAAATACAAACACGAAGTTTAAAGGAGTGCCATAATAAATAAATATTTGCATTTTAATATTTGTTTTTGATGGCATTTCTTGTATAATAGTAGACATCATATGTATAGGTTGAGAAAGTAATTGTAATAGTAAAAATATTCGACCTCAGAATTTTGATGAATCTGTAAAACAGGGTGGTTTAAATTAAAGTTCGTTTATTGAGAAGGTCCTACAGCCGGTTCTATGGCTCTAAATGAAGACAGTAGTAAGTTTCAATAGTAAGTAGTGTAAGTGCCGCTCTAAGTGAAAATCTAATAAAAAAGAGAAAACCTTAATATTTTCTCAGATAGATAGCGCTGCGCCAATATCTAAGGTGATGTTTCCAGATTTTTTTTTCATTGTTAAAGCTAAAGTTCATTTGAGTTTTGTTTTAATTTTAATAAAAACGTTGCTACCTGGAGAATTTTTTTTTTCTTTTCGTTTGGAGTGATGACAGACGGATTAAATTTTGACAGAAAGACGGATTAACACGATCACGCCGGCGCGTACCATCAGAGGCTCGCACTTAGATGTCTCATCAGGCTTCGTGTACCACCGGTGGCTCGCACTTAGATGTTTCATCAAGCGGTGTGTACCAAGAAAAAGTAGTAACTAGAAAAAATTTCCATATAGTTGAAAATTAAAATAATGGATATTTAACGTATATTAGTTGAAAAATTAGGATTTATTTTATTTCAACTCAATATTATAAACATAACTTACATAATAAATTCGACAACATAGACATAACAATTCAATATCATAAGCATAATTATTTATTTATTTTCATGCAATTTTTTAAAAATTTCGAACAAAGTGCTGGCAAAAATATGATAGCAATAGTGGTAAAAAAAAATAATGAGCAGCACTGGTTATCATTGCGGAAAAATTTCATTTTTCACTTTAGTTTGGTGTCTCCTGATAAATTAAAACGCTCTTAAAGTAGCCGTCCATGAGAGAGAAAAGTGAATTGCAATGCCGGCGTTAACGTGTTAAATTTAGTGTGTAATCTTTAAACCGAAATTGTCGATGTCAGTCAAAATTTGGAAAATATTGATTAAGGGAGGTACGTCTGTCCGTTTGTGTGCTCATGTTCCATGCCCACTAAAAAGCTCAATGAACGTAAAACGAATGATTATGGAGTAGAGTTATGACCCTCCGGATGCGTACGAGCTCGATAAATCAAAAGCACAACGAGCTAGGTAGAGGAAATATAGCATGTGATTTTATTACTAGAATTGGAAATCTGTTTCAAATTTAGGTCTAAATCACTCAAAAGGTTGACTGTCTGTTGGTCTGTCAATTCATGCGCATGTCTATTAGCACAAGATATTAATTAGCTCGCATCTATTAGCTCTACAATATTCATACGATATCTGTATGATGTTGCGAGGCATTCAGAATATCTCAGCAACATCTAGGCGATACAAAATATTTTGTGCTAATGGGGATGTAAACAAGATAGCTCAAAAGTGCAACTAACTGGATAGTAGAATTGTAGTTTATGATCTTTACACAAAAGTTGTAGATATATATCTAATTGTGGACTAAATCCGTCAAGATAGACTGTTTGTCTTCCTACTGTCGCGGAAAAAAAAGGAACCACCCTGCATTATTTTACCATCGTTAAACATCGCGTATTAAAACAAAATGCACCATGTTTCTGGAAATAAGGTCTAGTAAACGGTTTCATGTTTAAAATTTCCATAAGGAGTGATATACATATTTATAATAACACTAACTTCAAAATTTCCAATAGATATACTCTTTTTCTTAAAATATTTCGAAAGTGCATAAAAAGTTTTGCTGGAATACCAAGTTTCATCATCGCAACATTTCCGGTTTCGGAATTATGAGCAAATGAAATTTTGAGTTTGTAATGTTCAAGTAAAATATTGAATTTTTATTGATATCTTGAGAAATAATATAACTATTGACCTAGATTTTTTTATGTAGTAGTATGAATTATTCAGCACATTTTACACTTTCACTTTTTATTTTAAAAATAATTTCGAGTAAACGAAATATTTTATCAAAATTGATGTTGAAAATTTTTTGAATAGCAACACTTATAAATTTTAACAGTAATCGAAGCAGATGACCATTTGATAAGCCTATGCAAAATTTCAGCGTATTGATATAAGAAGTTTTGAAGTTACATTAAATTTTCTATTTCGTTGTAAAACTATGCACTTAAGGGGACTTCATATATTTTGAAAACGTTTTCATTATTATATACATATATATATATAGACATTTTATAAATCAAAGTGGTGTAATATTACGCTACTTATTTTTTACTTATAAAGTTTTACCGATTGTAAAATGTAGATCATTACTTTGAAAATAACATTTAAAGTGAGAAAGAATTTTAAATAGTACTGCCGACATTTAAAGGCAAGTAGAGAACGTCTCTATCTAAATGTGGAGAATAGACCCCTTTTCTATTCGGAACACAAAATAATCGAATATCTTCCGGTATATTCATGCCATATTAACCAAAATTTATTTCTTGGGGTATTTCTTCATGATAAATCTATTTATGACATTAAAAATGGGTGTTGCTATTAAAAATTTTGAAGTTGTGCAATTTTAAATATTTAAATGTCCCCTTATGAAATTTTTCGAAATTTTACTATAAAATTTCTTATATTACTTGTATTACTTTCTTTGCACGCATTTCTTATTTTTTCCGTAATTATGCAGCAAATTAAAGGCTTAGGATTTTTTTAGTTCAATGGAAATATTTAATCGCTTTCAAATCTAAATAAGTCCCATACTTTGAGGTGTTTTTTATCAGGAATTTCATATATATTATCTCTTATTAAGAAGACCTAGCTATCTTTAAAGCTATATATATATATAAAAGAGCTTATTTTATGAGTATGTATGTTTAATTTCTATTTTCTTCTCTGTGCAAGCCCAGACCGTTTGACTTACAGGAACCGAATTTGGCACCCTGATGCATTAACACAAGTGGAAGCTAACGTCGTAAAAATTAATTTAAAATTCTAATGAGATTTTTATTTGTTTATTGTTAAGTGGTAAATTCGGACGTTTTAACTTATTTTCTCGAATGAATTTTCTATTTATATTCTTATCGGAGAATCGTATTTTGTATATCATAGATAAAACTGGCATATTCTCAGTATAATAAGAGTAATTTGAAACTGCAATGTAACTTTTCATTTTTTAAAAAATTTTAGCGATTTGTTTAAATTTTCGGAAATACCTTTTTTCTGCAAAACATTTTTTTCTTTCCATTATGATTCACATACGCACGAGACGAAATCCTTTCTTATTTTAATTTATTAGTTCTTCCAAATTTTTTTCTCTTTCTCTTTCCGTTGATGTTTTATTTTGCAACGTATATTTTGGCAACAGTTTGAAAGTTCTATCGGTTTATTGTACGGTAGATTGTTTAAAAATTTAAAATAAAAATTCTTTTTCCGAACTTCTCGAATTTTCATTCAAATCATGCTATTGTAAGGTAATAAAAAGGCTGGATTTAAACATTTTAATTCAATAAGTAAGTGTTCAAAGGAGATTTATGTTTCTTGGAGAAAGTTAGTGAAAATATTTGTAGAAAAAGGAATTGAAGTGGGAAAAAGAAAATGATTAAATCTCGAGCAACGCCAGGTTATCAGGTAGTATTAATAAAACGCGAAATGTGTATCAATTTTTATCATATTTAAGACTACGCAGATTTCTAAATGCCACGTGTTTCTTTAATGTAAAGATAGTTTCAAATCTTAGTTTCTAAAATCTAATACACCTATGAGCGGAAGGAAAGTAATAAAATGCTTGGGTAAAAGAATTAGGAATTATAATTACTTAAGTTTAGAAATAATTAACTGATCATAACATCCCCAATATCTGATTAAATTATTTAGTTCAATCAAAGTGATGCTGTAATATAAGTTAATTTAGATAGATATGATGTTGTCATATTATTTATGTACCTTAAATGACATAACAGCATGATGTCGATTCTAGGAAATAAGCATATTGATACAGCATGATGCTATCATATCATTTGCATGAATCCAAATTTTGCTACTGTGTCAGATGAACTGCCTACAAAAAGTCCATGATATGTCTTGCTTGCTCTCATGCCATTTACTTGAATTGAAATATTGTCATACCAGCTGAATTGAAATCGAAATTATGCTGTCATATCATTTCTTCGAATCGAAATTTTGCTGTCATATCATTTCTTCGAATCGAATGGTGCTGTCATATCATTTCTTCGAATTGAAATGATACTGTAATATCATTTGGTTGAATCGAAATGAATCTATGATACGACCTTTGCATGAATCAGAATATCTTCTTTCAGTTTTATTTATATTTACTTCCTGTTTTGAAAAAACATGAGGGTTATTTTGGAACTGACCTCATAATTGAAACAAAATGATTTTATCATTTACTTGTATTGAAACGAATCTATGATTTCGTTCGCTTGAACCTAAATGATGCTTCGATGTCAATCATTTGTTAAAAATAAATCTATGTTATGATTTCTTTGAATCAAAATGGCGCTTGAGAAAATTACTTGAAGGATGTGCAGTAAAATCTCTTTAAACGTCGCTTGTCAGTATTCTCTTTAATATATACATACATGCCTAAGTCCCAATTCATTCCATGGTTTGAAAACAGCTTTATAAAGTAGCAGTTATTGATAATGCGTCGCCAAAAATCATTGGAAATGTTTTAAACAATAGAAATTGAATTCACGGGGGTTTAATTAGAATCTAAAATCAAATGTCACGGTGATCGAAAGTAACAGAATTTTTTCGAAAATAAATTAAAATGTGAATATTTTTTTAAATTTCCCTAAAAACAAATAAAACAGAAGGCACTCTATTGAACTATAAATGTTCATTTTAATTTCTATATATTGGTGTAAAATTATTTAAAACATCGCAATATATTCAAAAATGATGCTTGTATTTTTTTTATACATTCTGCTTTAAAATATGGTTCTGCTTAAATATATGGTTACTCAAGAAAAGCTATTGCAATAAAATTATCATAATATAATTATCATTACGTGCTTATCAATTATTTGGAAATAAAAGATGTAATCTTTAAAATTTTAAAATATTCTAGACTCTAGTTTTATTATATGAAATTACAAGTATAATTAAATAGTAAAATTATTAAGAAATCTAACTAAAAACTTGGCCTATATTAGTATTTTGTGCGGCTAAAGTAAAGAATTCATTATAGCTTGAACAATGATTCGATGATACTTCGATCTTGTTTGTACGCCGTTTTGGAGAATTCCCTTGAACGATGTACAAAAGAGGTTTGACTAGCGGTGTAGTGGAGCCGGAACTCCGTGGAATGCCGTTCTGGAGAATTCCCTTGAATGATGTCCTAAAGATGTTTGACTCGATGTGTAGTCGAGCCGGAACTCCGTGGAATGCCGTTCTGGAGAATTCCCTTGAATGATGTCCTAAAGATGTTTGACTCGATGTGTAGTCGAGCCGGAACTCCGAGGAATGCCGTTCTGGAGAATTCCCTTGAACGATGTCCTAAAGATGTTTGACTCGAGGTGTAGTCGAGCCGGAACTCCGAGGAATGCCGTTCTGACACTGCTTTTTTTTACGAGAAATGAATAAATAAAAATTGTGAAAACATCCTTAAAACATCGCAATTTTTGTCATCTAGGTTAGAGTGTCCCGGCACTGCTTACTTTGCGACTGCACCACTAGGTTTGACTGTATTTAAAATTTTCAAGTAATCGATATCTAAAATATATTAATGATTTTATTTCTACGGTGATGAGAAATGACCCATCTTAATAAGTTTATGCAATCTTAAACCATTCTGTTGCTTACGAATTTTGTATCATAGTATTTTCTGTCCGAATGAAAAAATTCGCTTATCTTATTGGATGCATTTGATGTTGCTTCAAGTTTCCTAAGCACAAGCCGAAGAGTTGCAGAACATAGACGTCCGTCGCGAGTGAAGGATTAAAAGAGGGAAGAAAAAGTCAAGTAGAATTAATTCCAATGTCAATTGAAGTCAATTGGTTGTTCTCTGTGTTTAGGAAGGGTAGGAACGGCGTTTCTGATCCGGAGTTTGGCATCATGACAGAAAAAAGTTTGTTCGCTTTTCTCCACGCCTTTTCTGATTTCGAAGGAACTGGAAGTGATTGAAAACGGTCCATTTTTTCTCGCAAGGACGATTTCATTTATTCAAACTAATGAACGGCAGAGGGGATGCGAGCATGCATGGATGAAACCGTGGTACTTTTATACGTAACCGTAACACTTTTATCTTTTTTTTAAAAATTTTTTCGTATCTCAAGTATTCAAACAGAAAGTGTTGTAATCATCCAAAAATTCGACTCCGAAATTTCGATAATTTCCAAGTTTCCGAAAAAATATATTCGAAATGTGTAGAGGGACGAGACTCATGTTTATATGGAATGCCGCTGTTGAAGAATTAATTAAATTTCAGGAACCATTTTTATTAGATGTCTAAGTTCCACGACACAGTACATAAAAAGGTACAAGACGCAAGACCGAGAACAACAACACAAGACAAGTACACAGAAGAAGAGAGAGAGGCATCATGGGAAAAACCCAGATGGCTCTAGTAGCGCCACCTACCATAAAAAGGAGAAGGCAGTGAATTGTAACCGCTACAAATTAATATACAAAAAGTCTATGATTTGTTTTGTTTGAATAGGTTTATACTGTCATACCATTTACTTGAATTGAAATATTGTCATACCAGTTGAATTGAAATCGAAATTATACTGTCATATCATTTCTTCGAATCGAAATTTCGTTGTCATATCATTTCTTCGAATCGAAATAGTGCTGTCATATCATTTGTTCGAATTGAAATGACACTGTAATTTCATTTGGTTGAATCGAAATGAATCTACGATACAACTTTGCTTCAATCAGAATATCTGCTTTCAGTTTTATGTATATTTACTTCCTGTTTTGATAAAAACATGAGGGTTATTTTGGGATCGGTCGGTCTTTCAGAGTACACCATAAGTCAAAAACTCAATAACGCGGTTGGATGAAATTTAATATACTGTATTAGCAGCAATATTGAAGATATTTGCCAAAATTTGAACTAAATTCGTGAACGTTTGATGACGCAGTGAGGCTTGTGTATAAGGCTACTGTCTATAACGATAAACCTGCATATAATTATCTATTCTTTTGTCCCGGTGGAATACCTATTTACTCAATGTATTTTCGCTCTTCAGACTCACCTGTCTATAACGATAATTTTACTTCTAAAGAAAGCTTTTACAGTACAATCCCGATTCCTTTTCTTCTTTTTTTGGAAACCCTATGGTCAAGAATATCAGAGAACCGAGAAATCGGTGGGAGGGGACTAAAAACCGGAACTTGTGGTACCAGGAGAATCCGGGTGAGGCGTAATGATTGGAATGTTCATAAATGTTTGCATTCTATTACTCCTAGTGGACACTAACCAGTTCATTCGCATTTAGCACTTCCGAGTGACCACTTATTCCTTGAAATTCTCTTTTCCTGTGTTAACACCGTGAATCTAGGATCTAAAACATTGGTGTTTGAAAAGCTACAAATAATTTCGGAAATTGATCAAGAACTAAAGCAAAGTTGATGCTGCTGAAACTTATTGGATTTTTCAGTCGACGATAGCTACTTTTTTGTAAAAAAAGAAAATAAAAGACATTGAAGATCCTGTAGAAAAAAGTAAAGGACATCAAATGCATTTAAAGTATAGCAAAGGAGATGATTTAATGGACGCCATCAAACTCGGTTTTCTTCACAATATTTCTCTTCTTCTTTCTTTCCATATTCTTTTGTTATAAGAGAAGGCAGAGAAAACTCTCACTTACTAATTATAGCCACAAATAGCCCACAGAAATAATTGTATTAAATTTTTTCACTGTGTCTGTAAATAAAGGCAATAAATAAACATGCCTATAGCATTTTTACTGGCTGAGTTTAGCAATATTAACGTCCCGTTTTGAAGCAACATAAATATTGTTTCGGGATGGAACTCATGGTTTTGAAACGTGATCAGTTGGCGAGGGAAGAACATTTTACCTCGACGGTTTTAACATGCAGCTAACGAGCTCACACGGCGGTTTTTCGATATAATTATGTTTGGAACCCGGAATCCTCCGGCCCCGAAGGCGAGATCTTACCACACGATTGCTTATGAAACTGCAGAGTGAAATCTCGAAACTTCTTCCCTGGGGAATTAACCTCCAAATATCCGCCAGAGTTAGTTGAATTATACAAGACTTATACTTGCGAACAGGAAATTGTGGTGGTCACATACATTCATGTTTATAAAATCATGTAACTTCTGTCTAACCACATTCTCCTAAGAGATGCAGTTTTATAAAACATATGGAAGAAAGATTTGAATTAAACTTGAAGTCATGAATTGGATGGCTATGAGTTTTAGTGCCTAAGACACTTTTACTCAGAATGAGTGCTAATAGATTTAGATGAACATAGACTTCACCAATGGTAAATCAGATGGGGTACGTGTTAAAACCTGTCAGGCAAATGAGGGGAATGGGCTGGAAAATGGAATTCAAGTGCAACGATGGAAGAATAAGAGTATGATGCAGCGGGGCAAGGTAGCATGTGCGAACTATGGAGGCTTAAGAGGGGTGGACCATTTTGTAGTGGCATAAGGAAAGGCATATTTTCCATTATTATGGGTATAATTGAATTGATCCAGGACAGTAGGGTTGGTGTGGTTTACAAGTTTTTGGAAGAAGTTCCTGGAGAGTTCTTTGATAAATTCATCTATAGTTTGAATTTTCAGGTCGTTGTGGATGACGCTGTTTCGAACGTACCAGGGAGCATTGACTATGATTCTAAGGATTTTGTTTTGGAGGATTTGTGCTTTTTTACGGTTGGAAAATGCTGCGAGGCCCCAAATTTGCGCTGCATACGTGAGAATAGGTCTCAGAACTTGTTTGAAAAGTAGCAACTTGTTTTCTAGTGTAAGTGGAGATCTTCTTCCAATAAGTGGGATGAGCAGGTGAACTTTGGCCCAGAACTTCTCTGTGTTGTATTTAAGATGGCTTCTGAAGGTGAGCTTGTCGTCTAAGATTAGCCCAAGGTACTTGACCTCTTTGTCCCAAGTAAGATCTTCATCAAAGAACGAGAGAGTGTTTAGTTCTTTCCTGGATGTACCTTTACGGAACATGACTGCATGGGTTTTGTCTGTGTTGATGGCAACACGCCAAAGCGTGCACCATTTCTCAATGTTATTTAGGCCTTTCTGAAGTGTGTGGATGACATAATTTATGGTGCTACCTTGGGCTAAGATGGCAGTATCATCCGCAAAGAAGCAATTCATGATTTGGTTGGTCTTGGGGAAATCAGAGGTGTAGATTGTATACAGTAGTGGACTAAGGATGCTTCCCTGTGGAGTTCCGGCTTTTATACTTCCAATATCGGAGAGCGTATGATTGAGCTTGACCCGGAAGGTCCTGTTTCTGAGGTAGTTAATAAGGATGACTATGAGGTAGTTAGGAATTTTGAACTTTATCAGCTTGTAGATCAGACCATTATGCCACATTCGGTCAAATGCTTTGCGGACATCAAGGAATACTCCTCCAGTGTAGAATTTGTGGTTAAAACCCTGGGTGACGGTGTTAGCTACCCTAAGCAATTGATGAATGCAGCCATGGCCTGCCCTAAAACCGTACTGTTCGTTTGGAATGATGCTAAGATCATGACATTCTTCTTTTAATCTTGAGAGGATAATTTTTTCAAAGATTTTGCCAATGTTGCTGAGGAGGCTGATGGGACGATAGTTCCCTGGAAGTTTACGATTTTGCCGAGGTTTAGGGAACATCAGGACATGCGCTGTTTTCCAAATGGTGGGGAAATAGTTGCAGAGAAGACATTTGTTACAGATTTTAGTGATGAAGGTAATTACATTGGTGGGAATTTGTTTTAATGCTTTGTTAGGAATGCCATCTGGACCAGTAGCCTTCCTGGGATTGATTCTCTTAAGAAGGGATAAGATTTCTTGTGGCGAGGTGAGCTTGATGTTAGAACTAGGTTTAGGATTATCGATGTATCTACGGATTGCTCTATTGACTTCATCTATGTGAGCACCATCGTACGGTTCAGGGTTATTTTGGAATGAGTTCTCCAAGGAGAATTTGAAGGCGTTTGCTTTTCCCAGGGGGGTGTATTTAATACCATCAGTGTCAAGTATAGGTGGGATTTGGATGTACTTCCTAGAGAACTTCCTGGCTGCAATGTAAATTGAGTTATCTTCTTGGTTTAAACTCATAAGCCACTCCTTCCAACTTTCTTGATCATAGTCTCTGATTTCCCGTCTGATTTGATTTGTGAGGCGGTTTGCAGTTCTTCTATATCTTGGGTCGTATGTTTGCTGCCATCTCTTTCTAATTTGATTGCGGAGGGTGATCTTCTTAACGATATTAGGCGGAAGTTTTCTGTAGTTACCATTAATGAGTTTAGATCTGGAGGCCAGGTTAATTGCTGTGAGAATGGCACTGTTGAGTTTCGTAATGGCTTCGTCAATATCTTTGATGTTTTGGATGTTGGGGTTCCCTGGAAGAGAGGTGCTCATAATTTGTTTAAATTTAGACCAATTAGTCGTTTTAATAATCTTGCTTATGGCTGGGAGGTTGACATTAATATCAATTTCAAAGGAGACTGGATTGTGGTCACTGCTAAGAGCGTTGATAGAATTCGCATCACCAGAAGAGAAGTTTTTGAGAATTCCAAAGTCCAGGGTGCTTGGGTTATTAGAGTGGTTAGGAAAGTGCGTTGGTTCACAGGGAGCTAAGAGGATGAGGTTGTTATTGCAGATGTAGTCATGGATAATAGTGCCATTAGAGTTCCAAGTGCCCGAGCTCCAAGCCCTATGTTTGGCGTTGAAGTCACCAACTGCGATGCATTTACTGTTCGAATTGAAAATGTTGTTAAGTTCCAGAGTCGAGATGGAGCCATGCGGCGGTCTATAGATGCTTGAGATGGTAATGGGAGTGCTGTCTGGTAAGTGAAGCTCGATAGTAGTATTTTCAAATGTGGTAGATGCGATAGGGGTTGGATGATGATCTATTGAATTTCGGATGAGAATTGCTGTTCCACCTCCTCGATGGGTGAGGCTGTCTG
Source organism: Araneus ventricosus (assembly GCA_013235015.1). Lineage (NCBI taxonomy): Eukaryota > Metazoa > Arthropoda > Arachnida > Araneae > Araneidae > Araneus > Araneus ventricosus. Next base: position 10,776 of record BGPR01023873.1, on the reverse strand, counting down.
TTCGATAGGACGAGTAGTTGGGGAACTTGAGTCTGTCTCCTGGGTTGAGATGGGTTTCTTGTAAGGCCAATATATCTAGTTTCCAGTCAAGAAGAAAGTATTTGAGTTGATTAATTTTGTTCTTAATGCCAGCAGCATTCCAGCTGATTAGGTTAAGGCTGTTAACTTGAAGTTAAAGCCACGGCAAAATTCTTATAAAAAATATTTTTTAATAAAAAAGTGGTGCATTTTGAATAATTTAGTTTGCTTAAATTTTGTTAATTTTCTAATTTTATAAAAATGAGATAAAAAAAATGCTAAATAGGGTGTAAACATGTTTTTTTTATCATTTGCGAACGATTTTAACTACCAATTCGTTGGATCGAATAAATAAAATTACTCAATCGTTTGTGAACAGCTGAAACGATTGGGTAAAAATGGTGAATGAACGACTACTGCTGGATTTTCGATTGAACGAATTTTCACGTCCCCAGCATTAATTTTCTTTCAAATATCAAATATAATAGAGTAATCAGCTTGATTGTCGAAAACTCGTTAAGCTTATCATCATTTTTACAGAACAAGCCAAGACAGTCGCAAACATTTACAGAGTCCAGTTATAATTATGATCTCGTGTCAAAAAGGCGGGCTTATAATCTTTAAACCTCTGTGCTCAAGGTAGGGATATACTGCGACCGTTTAAGAAATTGCAGATTAAAACCTCTAAACTTATTTCCTGGTGTACTAATCTTTAAATTTCCGCCCGAATTCTGCACGATATGAGGATCGGGTCGTTACATACACCTCCACATCTGCAGAGATATAGAGGCTTGCTTAACGAAGTATTTTGGCAACAATTGACCCTCTTTGTTAAAGTATAGATATCCTTATTTAAAATTATTTTTTAATTATAAAAGTGGTGTGTTTTATAAAATTATTCTTCAATATGTTTAAATTTTGGAAATTTTCTATTTATAATGAAATGGGATAAACAATTCTAAATACGAGCATTGAATGTAAAATGGTTAAGTTAAAAGCTTTTGGTTTCAGGTAATCTTTATAAAAATTAGGGCTTAATACCCTGCATTAAGAAATTTTAAAAAATCTATACATCTCATCAAATTAGTTCTTCCAAATACTGTTGGTCATTTTATGGCAGTATATTAAATTATTATTTTCTTGAAAAAATCGATTTTGATTAAAGAATAATTTACAGTATTTCCACTTTTAAGCATTCATATATACAAAGTTACACTTTAAAATTGAAGATAATTGACGATTATCGATTTGTACTATTTATGACTGAAAAAAATGAATAAAATGAGGAGGTTATATTCATGTAGAAATTGTACAGTCATATTTAAAAGACTTAATTGTAGTTATTCAGGCTTCTGCAAGTAATGCTCTGTTAGAAAACAAAATTTTTAATAGATGTGGTAATGATAAGATAAATATACATTAAGACAAGCATTTTTATCATAGCTTGTAGTGTCGCAAACACACACAACACAAATTAATTAACACCATCAATAATGGTGTTTAATTATAAGATACAGAATAACTTTATGAGACCCTAAACTTGCTGAGTCCCTTAGATGGCATCCTTCTCTTTCACAGAAAATCCGTAACACACTAGAGGGTTGGCATTTGATCCTCGATATCAAATTTAACTTCCACCAGGTCCGCATACACATCAAATGTTCGTTTCAATCGTGTTACGAACCAGGATCCTCCGGTCGCGAATCGGACACCTAACCATCCTACCATCGCAGTCCTTTATTATTATTCTTTATAGGCTGTGAATGAGAACGAAGAGAAAAATAAGATTAATGATCTCTACTATTAATAAAGGAGAATGTCTGTCTGACTGTTGGCGATCTACAGAACAGACCATTGAATATAGAACTACTAAATTTGGTAGGTACACTTTGGAGGGTTGGAAAGTGCACCTCGGCGAAATGTTTTTGAAATTACTATTCAAAATTTAATTATTTAAAAACTAATCAAATTTTGGTAATTTTCGGGCACTTTTTCGCCACTAATTTCCGCATGAAAATTATTTTTGTGCCATTTTAAAGTGCGAAATTTCATCTTTCTAATGTTGTAAGTTTAAATTCTGCAGATTATTTAGGCGAATTTAAAAATGTTTTTTGAAATCATTATCTATTGCTCGCAAATCGGTGAAGGTCAGTGAATCGGCAAAACCCCTCGCGACAAGGTCACGGAAAATTGTTCCTTGTTGGAGGTGAGGGAGGGAGTTCGCTCCCTTTTTCCCCTTCTTCTGATACTCAAGTTGACTTGAAGATCTGTGTCGTGGTTGGGTTTTCCGAGAAGATTCAGAATTTTACAATTTTCAAACATTTTAAACGCATTTTTCGTGTAAACCTCTTCTAATCCATTTTAAAATGTGGGAGTGACCTTTCTTCTGATATTGAACTTAATGCTATGCGACTTTTTTCCGGAATTTTATCAAATTTTAGTCCTGTTTCAAATCATACATGCCTTACCAATCCTTCAACAAATTGAATTAGAATACCACAATCAGAAAGAAACAGATAATGAAACATCAAATTAAATAAGTATTGAAAAAGTTTTTTGCTCTTATAAATGTTTTTTACATATAAATTTATAACCGCTTTCTGATTGCATATGATTGATCATGTTTTAAATACTGTCTAACATTGGTTCGAATTATAGAGTCTATAACATTTTTTATTTCAAAAATTCCTTCTTTTTTATACCACTTTTGTTAAAATTAAAGTGCATTTCAAATTGAAGCAACAAGTTCAAATTAATATTTGAGAAGTAGCAGCTAATAACTGCATTCATTTACAGTTCTCTTAACTTTAAATTTGATTAACGAACTGAGAAACTTAAAACTTTGAATTTGTGCGTCTAAAGAAAATCTTTTCATACAATTTCAGAATTTCATTTCCGATTTTGGAACTAATTATTTCATCTGAAAAAATATAACGAAAAATTCATTTTTTCATTGTATTTTACCTGATTTATGATAGAAATTCGTTTGAGTTTTGATTACAAATTATTAACAAAAAGTAGAACAATAATAACAATTTCAAACAACCTACATATATTGCATTTTGTTGATATAACTGAATAATTATAAGTTATAATTTGGGTTAACCAGCTGGTCGCCGAAGGCGGCTAGTCAAAAATAATAAAAAAAATACTAATATAAACTTTTCATTCAACATGAATGACAAAAAACTAATGTGAAAATATCTTTATAAATTGGTTCATTTTCGTGCATTAGCTGAGAATAAAATGATGTATGTTTTTAGTTAAAATATCTGTTCGCATTGATGCATATTGCATTAAATTTAATAAGGTTTACAATTTTGCTGCTAGAATAACAATGTATGTACAATTCATCCACCTGCCTTGAATGGTGTTCATGTATACATGAATAGATATATATATATATACAGGGTGTCCAACAAAGGACTCCCTCATTTTAAAATTAAATAACTCGGCAACGGAGAGCGATAGAAGAACGAAACCAGTGATATGCTTAGTCTGAAAGCCGTAAAAATCGGATACAAAAGTTTCAAAATTAGTTATAAATGTTGCCGACAGGTGGCGCTGCAGGTTGTAATAGCTATTCAGAATCCGATAAGAAATCTATAAACTGTCCTTGGCAAGCACGAAAAATGCCTAATTTGAATCGATTGTGATGTGATTGCAACGATTACTTGCAAATGACAGTTTATAGCTTTCTTCTCGAAATCTGAACTGTGATTACAACGTACAGCGCCACCTGTCGGCAACATTTATAACTAATTTTGAAACTTTTGTATCAGATTTTTACGGCTTTCAGACTAAGCATATCACTGGTTTCGTTCTTCTATCGATCTCCGTTGCCGAGTTATTTAATTTTAAAATGAGGGAGTCCTTTGTTGGACACCCTGTACAAAGACATGTTTACAACCATAGGGATTGTTTTCTACTCGAATGTTTCGCATTTAAATGCAAAATGACGTTTTTGTTCTCCTCCGTAGTATAGAGAGATGAATCCTGTATTTATTTTTGATCTCGTCTTGATGGTCCATTCAGTCCATAATTCGATACTGATCAACAATTTTGGCGTCCTAATCACACATCAAATACCATTTATCTACCTTTTTACGTTTTCGACTTGAAACGTTAAAATACATACGAATCTATAGACCAAAGACAGTCAAGACGTTGACATATTTGGTTTAAAATGTGATACAGATCTACTATTTTTATGCTAAAATTGTATGCCAAATTTCATCCATCTATCTTGTTGTATCATTGATTTATCGTGTTTACGTACGCTCTGATGGAACGGACATGCAATCAGAATTATACTTTAACAAATTTTGTCAAAAATTTTAAACAAATTTACAGTGCTTGTATCAAGACCACATACCAAATTTCATTTGTAGTACTGCATCTTTTTTGAGTTATTGTGTTTACAGGCAGACGGAATTCAGGGATGTAAAAACGTGAAGGCTCATTAAAATCTTGACATCGCTTTTTTTAAAGATTACGGTACCGTCTGTATACATATCTCACATGCCAGAAAAAAACTAAAACAGTTTTTCCAAAATACTCTGAAAAGTTTGCTCAAAAAGCGGTATTTTTCTACGTTAATTATTTTCTAATTTTTAGCCTGTAATTTATAACTCGCTGATATAAATAGAATAGAATCTTGAGACTAATTTTTTCTACAATTCTCTCCCATGTGGCTTCCTTCGCATGGCACGAATTAAAATAAGTTTTATATTTAACTGGCAAGTAAATTAGGAAAATATTAAATTTGAGTATTGTCCTCAAAACACACACGTTAACAAAATTCCAAGAAATTTTCAACCAATGCTTAGAAATAGCTGGTGAGGCATCATTGCTATTTCATGTGTTGCTTAATGTGTTGAAAACACGTATTTTTGTTCACTGTTATATTGAAATCATTTTATTTCATTTATTTTCTACTTTTAAGCTTTTTATATACATTATTACAAATACTATGAAATGAATATGATGACATTTATGATTTTTTTGCTTTCATATATTTTATTTGATTTTTTTAGTCTTGATATTATAAAATTTTTCAGAAAGTTTTTTTTCTCAAATTCACTACATTCTGGAATATCACGTAAGGAATCAAAATTTATTTAAATTATTCGATTAACTGATATTTCTGAAAATATTAAAATAGGGTCTAAAAATATTAAAACACTGTATTGTTGTCAAAAGCTCACAAGTATAGAAAATTTCAAAACAGGCAAATATGGAAGCGTGTTAAAAATTAATTACAAAATGCCATCTTTAGTTACATGACAAAAGTCAATTAAAATAAAAGTGTTTAAAATGAATTTTTAATGTTCGGAATCGAGCTTTCCTTGGCACTTTCGATTCCTTTTGCCACGGTTTGTTTTACTTTAAAACTCCCTTCAATCTAGTTTAAAATTTTAAGTTTAGTTTAGTTCAGTTATATTAACGTCCCGTTTTGAAGGAACACCGCGTCTGTTTCGGGAATGACGTCGTGATATTGAGTCGCCATCAGATGGTGAGAACGACACCTGAGCTGATACTCCCTTCTCCAAGCTTCCGTACTACACCAGCGGAGGATATGAGGCCCCTACATACCATTTAACGCTTAAAAGGTCCACAAATACGGAGGATCAAATACACGGGAATCGTGTTTGAAACCCTCCGGCCCCACAGAGTTCCATTTAAATTTTTAAAAGATTAAATAAGAATTACCTATCGTGTTATAATTAAGTTTTTGCATATTTTTAAGGTAGATATTTTATTTTTTCATATTATGGAGGCATATTTTTTTTCCCTCCTATACGAAGTGTGCAAAAAAGAAAATACAGTGACAATTTGTTTTTCGTTCATAGATTCACGAGAAAATAATCGGCGAAATCTAAAATCGACGACCTTCCGGCCTCGAAGCCAAGACCTGGCCACACGACAGTTCATTAAATCGCAGAGTAAAACCTCTAAACTTCTTCTATGGGGAACTAATCTTCAAATATCCTCCAAAATTAGTGGAATAATACAAAATAATATACTTGCGAACAGGTATGAAGATTTGGGTGGTCATATATGACATCGTGTCTGTGGTGTACACTCATTTAACTCTTTGTCCAACCACATTCGCCATAGAGTTGTAGTTTTATAAAAAAGAGAGTTAATTGAAGAAGCCGAAAAGACCTTTCGAATTTTAATTCATATAAGATTATTGTTAAATAAAAGAGTGGTGTGTTTTAAGTATTTATTCTTTAATATACTTAAATTTTGTTACTATTCTAATGCATATAATTAAGATAAAAAAAATTTCCACATATGGTGTAATCTTTTATATAGTTTGCAACATATTTAGATTTTTCTACCATATTTGGGTATCTTTACTGTTTACGAACGATTTTAACTACCAATTGATTAGATCGAAAGAATGAAATTTCTCAATCCTTCGTCTACAAGATGAAACGAATGTGGTGTAAATTGTGAATGAACGACTAAGCCGAATTTTCGTATCCCCTGTAATAAATCTTTTATCAAATATTCTAGAATAATCATCTGATTGTCGAAAATTCGTAAAGCTTATCATCAGTTTTACAGAACAAGCCAAGACAGTCGCAAGCATTTATGGAGTCCAGTTATAATTAATGTCTCGTATCTGTACTGATATATAAATTTCTACTGAATTATTCTATATATAATTGCGGACAAATATGAAGATTGGTGTCGTCACATACGACATCTTCACATCTATAGACTAATTTGCTCTCTAAACGCAATCTTCATAGAGATGCGGCTCGTTGAATGCCAAAATCTGCCGACCTTTATCTAGCCAATTTATCAGAACACAACATATTAATTTGTAAATAAAAAAAGTTGTGCTATTTATAAACTTATTCTTCTGGATGTTTAATTTTTGAAAAATTTCTAATTATATAGAAATGGAGTAAACAATTCCAAATCTGAATACTGAATGTAAAATGGTTTAGTCAAAAACTTTTAATTGCAGGTAATCTTTGTAAGAAGTAGCACTTAATAACTTTCAATGAAGGTTTACACAATCTGGGCACCTCTTTACTATCTGTTCTTCCAAATATTGCTGGACATTATATGGCACCATATTAAATTATTCTTTTCTAGCCAGGTCAATTTTGATTTTTAAAAAATCGTTTACAGTATGTCCACTTTTAAAGAGTCGCATGTAGAAATTCATTCTTCAGTATGCAGGCAAGTGACAATCAATTATTTTTTTCTTTTCATGGATGAAAAAATCTATAAATTTTAAAAATAATATTTTGAGAAATTGTAACGGCCAATTTAACAAGATTTTATTGCATTTATTTTAACTTCTGCAAGAAACTTTCTGTCAGAAATAAAATTATAAGAGTAGTGATAATAATAATATTAATAAACATTAACACAAGCATTTTCAACATAGCTTGCTGAGTCGCAAACACACACAACACAAATTAACTAGCACGATCAATAATGTTTTGATGTTGAAATATAAGGTGCAGAATAACTGTATCAGACCCTAAACAAGATATCTACAACAAAATCCGTCATTTGGCACCCTTCCCTATCATATATAATCCGAAACACACCAGAGGTTGGACGTATGATCCTCGATATCAAATTAATTTCCACCAGGCCTTCCATGGAATTGTGTTGCAAACAAGGAATCATCCGATCGCGGATCCGAGACCTAACAAGCCGACCAGCACGGTTCCATTTTTTCTATTATGATTAGAACGAACAGACAAATAATAAGAATTATTACCAAAATTAACAATAAATTAATAAGAAATATAAATATATAATATTTATTGAACAAGAACGGCAAAACGAATCTAAAAATTTATTTATAAACTATTCGTAGCCATGGTAGTCTAGTGATAAGGTTTCAGTTTCGGGGCCGGATGGTTCGAGGCTCGAAACCCGATTCCACTAAACATCTGTCGTGTATTGGGGAACGTTAAATCGTACATAGTGGATCGTCCTCTCGCTGGTGTTGTGTGAAAATTAGGACTGGGGATTTCCAGCGCAGGTGTTATCCTCATCAATTGACCGAACGTCAAAATTACAAATTCGTCCCAAACTATCCCTCGTGTTGCTTCAAAAAGGAACGTTAATATAACCTAACCTAAGCTAAAGCAAATGTAGTATCATCGCCGCTCTTGGCGTCAAACAGGTGGCGATCCAAAGAGGAACGAAGTAATACCGCATGGTAAACCCCAGGTTTACCTAACATTTTATTTTTAATCGACTGTAAGAAATAAATGTCGCATGTGCTTAAACTTTTGACACATCTATTTTTATATTTTTACTAAATTCGATGGTTGAAAAAAGAAGTTTAAAACATGATTCTGTTAAGTATAATTTCAATTCTCTATTTTTTACATTATTGTTGTGCTTAAACTTTTGACACGCACTGTACGTATATTATGTTAAAAAAATCACGGAGACGCAGGATGCAAATATTCAAATCGTACTTACATCGCGTTAAAACAACTTTAAGAGTCAGACGATTCCACATCTAACTCTTAAATGTTTTATAGAACATTTCTTAACTCTTGATATTCGTTAAACGTGCGGTACTAATAAAGGATTATACACGATGCCAGCCGCATAAGGTTTTGATCATTGTTGAGGCATTTTAGATTCAAATATTTCAAATTGAGATTTCTGAATTTCAATTTAGGATCTTATTTTAATGTGATTATTTTTGTCAAATTGGCATAATAAAATAAATATAATTGGTAATAATAATATTTTACTAAACTGCCATGTTATAAACCGTATTTTGGAATGAATTAAATTAGAATCGGAGTCTGCTAGTACATAGGGATTACGGTTTTGCAGCACCCCCAACTTTTACCATTGTGTAAATTTATTTCGCATTTAATATTTTAATCTATCAACAATCTAACGCAATTTTGCATTAAACGATTTCGATCTTAAAATAAGCCGCTAGGAAAAACTGAAGAAAAGTAAGTTCCCTATCTTAATTTTTCACTACCTGAAGATGATGCGCAAGGGAGAAAGTTATTTAAAGTAAAGAAGAACTGAGGATCGTTCCAGAACCGAATTCCGCAAGCGCGCATGCGTAGTTACAGAGAGCAGGCGTTCCCTTCCTTTCCTTATTACGTTTTTAAGCTCAAGAGGAAATGTCGAGTTCGACAGCACGAGTTGAACCAGAAACAGTTTCAAACATTTTAACACAGCGGAAAATGTTTTCGCGAACTAATATTTTGAAAATAAGTAAAAAATGCAGGAAAATTAATGATAAACAAAAATTTAATTAAAATTTTTTTATAGTAACTTCGTTTGAATGAAACTTCTTGCAATCCAAATTATTTTTTCGATAATATTTAGTTATAAATAGTGATGAAATAAATATCAGAAATTTTCCGCGATAGAAGTGTTTTCAAAATGTCAGTTTAACAAATTTCGAGTTAAAAATTTTTTTACGAAACAGCCAAAATTGAAAATTTCTTGTAACTTCAAAACTTCTCGTACGAATATGCTGAAATTTTGCCTAGGCTTAATAAATGGGCATCTGCTTCGACTACTGTTAAAATTTATAAGTGTTACTATACAAAAATGTTTTAACATCAATTTTAATAAAATATTTCATGCGCTCAAAATTATTTTAAAATAAAAAGTTAAAAACTAAAATGTGCAGAATAATTCATACTATTACATAAAAAATTCTTGGTCAATAGTTATATTATTTCTCAAGATATCAATAAAAATTCAAAATTTTACTTTAGGATTAAAGACTCATTTATTTGCTTATAATTTCAAAAGTTATTGAGCTTGGATAATGATATTTGGTATCCGAGCATAACTTTACATGCAGTTTTGAAATCCGTTGAAAAAAATGTGTGTTGCCATAGGTTTTAAAGTTAGAGCAATTATAAATATGTAGACGACCCCTTTTTCATGGAATCTATTAGTATATGTTATTTCCTGTAAAACGGTATCTTTAGTTTTAAGAAGCAATGATTTCCGGTGGAATAATGCTAGGTGGATCCTTTTTTTCCCGAGACTGTACATTAAGGGACCTAGATAAAATAAAACACTTAAATACAAATCGAAAAGCTGATAAAAGTTCTACCACTATTTTAATTCAAACATTTTCCTTATAAAAATAATTATTTATATCGTTGGAGCCATAATTTGTTCAAAATAATTTCTTTAATATAAGGCTTGAGTTCTTAAATCTGGGCTAGTAAACGAAAATTAGACTTGAATTTTTTTTCTTTTGTTAGTGTCTGATACTATATGCTAGGTTTGCTTTCAGAGATAAACTAATCGAAATTGATTATAGATAAGGAGCGTGGAGACTCAACGCACAGCCACCAGAAAAAAGGTAATTAATGGTTGTTAGAAAAAACTTTAGTAAAGGTATTAGTTATGAATGTGATATATATTTAAACTCAATCTCTCGTTTTTTATATTTTTCCACCTCGCACTTGCAACAGAAACATTGTTTATCAAAGGTGGCGTGGAATACATTAATTGTTGTACTGAAATAGAGATTATGATTATAGCAGTTCATATAAAACGGCTGGCTATTTATTATATGAAGAAAGATTATTGCCAGCGCAAAAGCCAAAGATTGGGAACTGATTTAGGCATTCTTTGGTTACATGTCCATATGTTTGACATCTTTTTATGTGCATGAACTCTCTCAGAGAGAACATAGTCCAATTGATTGGGATAGCCTTTATTTCCTGAGGATTTTGAAATCTTCATCTGGTATTTTCAGTACCCAAT
>BGPR01023872.1:12881-23813 GCA_013235015.1 Araneus ventricosus | reverse complement strand
CAAAATGTTGTGCTTCGTTCGGTTGCGTATTGCTCATGCTAACTTCAAGGACTGATACGTTTAATCGCTAACCCCTACGCCTACAATAACTTTTTTTGACGTAATAGCGCACTGCTTCGAGCATCGCATTGCAGATTTTTTTTTTTTAAATGTGTAATTATGTCATAATTGCAATTTAAGACAAAATTACTAGGGCATGCTTCTGCATCTGGGATTTCTTTTACGTTCTTATGGATTAAGAATGTATGGGCCCCAAATATTCAAAGGATTAACTGTACTGATTTCCAGTTTTGGGGACAGGACAAAATTTTATAATTCCTGAAAGACTCTTCAATGCAAATAAAATTTAAATAATTAACCTGGCACAATCCAAACCAGACAAAAGAGCACACGCAATCCATTACCTCCCAGAACAACGACTCTTTGTATATGAAAATGAAATTCATTTCCCTCCCCATTCGGATATAGTTGAACAGAAAGAAAGTAAAAAATAGGCAGAAGAACACTTGGCAGTTTATGGGCTAATCTAAGGAATCGAATCAGCCGAGAGCAATTTTTTTATGTAAATTCATCAGATTAACTTTTTTTTTTTCGTGTGTGTATGTTCTGGAACAGGGTGCTTGGAGGTCAGCTCCAACAGCCGCAACAAAGAAAAGACTTTTCATAAATTCATTGCAACTTTACCAAAAATAGCAACTTAACAATTATCATTGCAAAATTCTTCAAATTTATTCTAATTTATTATTTCCGTTTCAAATTAAAATTCAAATAAAAGGCGAGATGACAGTGAGATAGAGAGGCGCAGAGTACAATGAACAGAACAGTGTAAGTCTTCTAAAATAGAGCAAATTAAATGTATGTCAAAATTTCAAGTTTAACCCTTTTAATGCCGACCGAAAGTATCGTACAGCCGGACCAATTTGACGAATTTGCTAAGGGTTGGAAAAATGCTCATAAAAAACAAAATAAGAATGATGTTTACAAAATTCAAAAAGGAGCATATTACGAAACAAAGGGAGAATAAATTAATGCAAATAGTATTTCAATATTTGTTGAAAATCACACGAATAGCATAAATATAAAACATTATGAAAAACAGAAGAATCGAATATTAAATAATATTAACTGAATATTAACTTACAATATTAATCGAATATTATTAATAAATCTAATATATTAATAAAACCATTTATAACATTTTATAAATTTATTTTGAGATTGAGAGTTCTCTCGCGATGCGAATAGAAGGCGCCATCGCATACGCAACGATATATCGCCGTTGGCACTTTTCACAAGTGTTGCGAACGACGATATATCGTGCCGAACGGCTATATATCGACGTTCAGCACTAAAAGGTTAAAAGTACTTTGCTGAGGGTTAAGTTATGTATAAGATATTAAGATCAGCCTATGTATAAGAAATTTAATTGAAATTTTTCTCAACCAATTATCCCCGCGAACTAGCTGATCGCCATAGGCGGCTGTTATTGTAAATATAACGGAAGAAATATGCTTGCCATAAATACAAATAAAAGTTCTAATGTATTTAATCTATTTTACAATATTGCTCACAAGAACATTTACGAAGTTTGACAACATCAGCGGTAACAAAGACAAAACGGTTGATGAAATTGATTTGTTAAACAGATAAAATCGTTAAAATACGCTTTTTAATCAGAATATTCAAATTTTACTTCCACTTGAAATGCAGACATGCTTCAGCGAAGCAAAAACTGATTGTAGTTTGGCATTGAATTAGAAAAAATCCCAGTTTTATTACTGAAAAGTTCAATAACAAAGAGAAACCAAAATAGACAATGCAAGAAAAGAAACACAATCCAGTGAGGGAAAAAAGATATTTTAAATGTAATGAACATACTTAAATTGAAACAAATTAAATATTACTGATTAATAAAACTAATTAAATTGAAAATTTCCACGATAGTTTCAATTTTACAGTCAAAGATGTGTTTACAAAAACAAAAAAAAACTTAAATCAAATAAAATTTTAAGAAAACATATCCTATATTAAAATTTCTTAACATCTATTAAACTTCGGTTGTTTTAACTTTAACTCCTAAAAAATTACACACTTTCAGGTGTCGATAACATGATAAGGGTATAAATAAGCTGTCTTTCTGGCATACCATTTTGAACAAAGATTCAACAATCAGCCAGCTTTGACAAGCATCAATTACTTTACATGATTGAAAGTAAGAAACCAGTTTTATTACGAAAAAAGTAACAGATTGACTAAATATTATTTAGGATGCCAATTACAAAGACAAAGTCTAAAAATAAAGACGAGGAAAAGCCACTAATTACACCTAGCTGCATCTTTAGAGGATTATATTATTTGCGATGTGTTTTGAACTTGAACACTCAGAAACACCTTCACCGTTTGAGTTACACCAAGGACGTCCATCATTGTATAATCAGTAGCTGAGGGAAATGTATTTAAGAACTTACACATGAGATGCAATAAATAAAAATATATATATCCTTATTCAAAGTAATAGTCTCTTCTCTTTTTAATGTAATCCTTTCACGTGACGTCACAGCCACATGATAAGCGTAACTGTGCATATCAATATCATTTCTCTTGTGACGTCATATCATTTGTCTTCCTTCAAAAAGTGTACTGTTCAGCTACGGATTCCGAGACTACCACTTTTGGACGATTTTACACCGGAAAGGGATGTCAGGCAATGAGTCATATGAGAGCATTTCCGGAGTTCTTTGTCAGATCACGCTCAGTAAAATGCAAACATCACCCTTCGATTCTTCACTTCCCCCCTATCTTGATGAAAATAACTCCGCCCGGCGCATGCGCAAAAGCGCGGAGAGTTTCCGAATCTGTTGCTATACAATAATGCAGCGTTTCCCAACCTTTTTGGTTGCGCGAACCACCTGTTTCGTAAAAAAATATTTTGAGGCTCGCGAACTAAATATTCAAGTAAAAAATTACAAACAAATATAATACATTTATATATTATATGCTACCCTACTGATGTGGGCACCACTAAGTGTGGATGAGTTGCTCAGATTTGTATATGAAGGAACTCGCCCGCCTAGGGTTACATAAATGGGGGGCGGCAGCCCCCCTCCAGTGATAGTACGTGCCTCCTACGGGAGGGGTTGGGCCGTGGGGCTGTGTTGGCCATTAGGACCCGACCTCAGTACTCGTTTATATTGCAACAACTGTCATTCAGTGAAAACCCGTGTGCTTTGGCAGGTCGGGGGCTGTATTTACGGTTATATATTATATGCACGTATATATCAGTAATTACTAAAGCTTACTGTAAAAGGATTAAAAATATATTTTTTATAAAGCAAAAAACGAGTGACTACTCTAGAAGCTCCCCTGACATGACGATTGACTAGCGTTCTGCGGCCCACTAATACATTATCCACGGCCCACAAGTGGGCCGCGACCCATAGGTTGCTGCGCTATCTGAGAGAACGCAGGGATTTTTCGCTCTCTTCTGACTTGAAATTTTCAGACGAGATGTACGTATATTCCGCCACTCTCCCATATATTGATAATAAATGAGAAATAGTTATTTAATCGGCCTTTTCATTACGTAACGACTATACCAACAAAATTATTATCGCACATATATATTATTATAAAAGGTTAAATTTAATTTATAGTTAATATTTTTATAGTGTTTTATTATAGTATTAAAAGCTTAATTTAGAAATAATATATTCATTTTAAACGCGGAACTGTCTTTAGGATAATGCTCAAGTTCTAACAATATTTATAACTATTGAATTGGCATGATATAAGTTATATACTTTCTCATTTCTAATCTCTTTTGGGGATTTATTCCCCTATAATTTTTTTGTTTTTCAACAATTGGCTTTCTCAGAGGGTTGGCGCTACAAAATCCAGATTTAATGCGACACATGTCAGCTCCCAAGTCTGATAGGCATTTGATTGTTGGAATTCCAATTCTAGGTTGTCTTTTTCCATAGCGTAATAGTCTTGAATCAAGCTATCTTTTGTATTTCATTTGTATGATTATTGATAAGGTAATCTGATTTTAATTCTTAGATTAATATTTGTATATATTGAAAATATAACACATGTTTTGATTAATTGAAATATTTAACTATATATATATATTGTAATGGAGTAAAGTCACGTGACGCCACAGTCACATTCAATGCAACTGCGCATGTCATCTAATATGTGATACCGTCTTATTTTCTAATGCAAGGTGCACTACGGAATGAGAAATGAAATGGATGTGACTCATTTGAAGTATACGGAGTGAGCACGAATCGACTCAATTATTAAACCCCTTAGCAGTGATGCCTCGGACTCAGTTCGTGCATCGAATTCTGTCATTATTACATTTATAATCTAATATTAAGTCATTCATAGACGTTATCATTCGATATAAAAATGAACGGTATGTAGACGAGTCGAAGAAAGGAGGGAAACGGGTATAAAATTAACCGCAACATTTGGCAAACTAAGCGCATTTCGTTAGGTGAGGAATTCGTTTTCGACTGAAGTACAAAGCGAAATGATACTTCCGCCGGTTCTGTCTGCGCAAAATGAAATAAAGCCCTTTCTTTTACCCCCAAAATGCAGTGGAATATCCCGTTTCTATAACGATAGCCACCGGCATGTATTGTGTCTGGAGTTTTTCTCGTGGCGGTAGGACAGTAGCCCATTATCATCTTAAATGGTCTATGGGTTCTTAGCTGAATCAATACGACAACTTATCCCCTACCCCTTCAAAAAAAGGGTAATCTAATTTGATGGTACAGAAAACTACACTGTTAAGGGGTTAAATTTTTGTGGAAACGTGTAGTTAAAGGATAATACGTCTAATTAGAGCAAAGAACACACGCGTAAGACTTACCCACTAACACTGATAAAAGATCCAGTTAATACCACTGCAATAAGTTTTTTTCTTATAATATAATGCAATTTATGACAGCATTAGATTTGCATTATTTTTATAACAATTTTTTTCCACTTTCTGAAAATTTATCTGGGTCATTGGGATGGGTCCTTCATTCTTGAAATTGGTATTACGACAAAGAATCTTCTTAAAGGCTGAAAAAACATGAACGGCGAATGAAAATTCCCACGGAACTTGTTCAACTACTATGCTTCTCAATCTAGTTCAATAACTACTTACATGCAATGCCTGAACAATGTTTATAACACGATCGAGAAAAAGGCGCATTCTCACACAATGTTTATTATAACAGAAAATCAGAAAATCTAGCGTGATAAAATAAATCAAGTGTTAACAAAACATAGCTGACTCAAAAGGAAAAAGCGAATCACAATGAGGATGTATTATAACAAACCACGTAAGTAAAGGCTAAACAGATAAACACAAAGAACAAGGTTAATAACGGTAAGAACAAGATTAATTACAATTTATAATATTCCGCTACAAAAAGATAGTTTAATCAAGCAAATTCAAAAGAGCATCCTTTTTTTTCATAAGAAAGAACGAGGACAATACTGATGTGATGAATAATTATTCCGAATTTACAGTTAAATGAACAATGAAAAAGCAATTCCTTTCAAAATGGTCTTTTACGAACAAGTCTCTGTAACCGTACCCATTGAACTCTGCCTGCATTTATAATCCAATCACGAAAACTTGATTTCACCCATTTGCTTTCAGTTAAAAATCTAAACGATTATGAAGCCCCTCGCGGCAAAACCTCTTAAATCCCTTTTCTAATTTACTAAGAATAATTACTTTTTGTTGAATCAAAAGAGCTTTCAAATAACGCGGATGGAAACTTCGTTTCAGTAAGTTCATAAACGGATTCAGTAATTACAGCGGGTGATCGGCTAATGTTCAGACTGCAAACAAATGGGACAACAAACAGTTTCGCAATTTTTTTCTTATGTTTGAACAAAGAACACCTTACAGCACAATCAACAGAAAAAGCAAGTTTACATGCAAGATCAGACAGCGGTAACGAAGAGGAGATGAATAATCGAAAGTGCAAACAAAGGTTTCCCAGAAGCAACAGAACTCGGAAAGCTCAAGTCGGCAATTCATCTGTACTCCATTCCATTCCATTTGTCATAACACTGGTTTTTTCCCCACCCTCAAGTCGAAAAATAAGGCACGTAATTCATTTGAGAGCAAAGAGCAATACCACCGCTCTTCGCTCCCCATCGGTCTTCGATCCCACTATTTCTCCCCCACTCATCGGATATTCGATTAGGTAGCCTCGTCACCGGGTCCCATTCTAGTCAAATCGTTTGATCTGCCGCTACCCTCGCATCAGGGTTCCACCTTAGAATCGGCACAAGAAGTGCTGGAATTTGATTTCGTTGGAAATCCAGCTTTTCCGAGCCGGTATGCTGTTTTCCATAGGTTTTCGACCTTGACGATTGTTTTTTCCTTGCCGTGTTCCAAAATTTCCATTTTGGAAGAGAGATGAATGGCCTGCTTAACAGTCGGCCGGGTTCTAGAGGCGAAACAGCTATCGCGCCGTTTAATTTCAGCCGCCCCTCATCCTATAATAGCTTCCCTCGTTTTCTAAATCAGTCTGTTGAAAATTAAAAAATTTCGTTATTTCCTTAATGTTAAAAATAATAATAAGAAAGAAAGAAAATTTCTTCGTAAGTAGAAAGAAAACTACATTTAACGCATTTAACGAATCGGCGACAAGTTTAATGAATTCATCAATAAAATTCCGAATATAAAGCGAATGTCGATTATATACTTAATTTTCTTGAAAATGATGTCGTCTCATATTCTTGCAAATACAAAATTTAGCAAAAATCTATTTCTTCACATCACATCAGTAAAACAAAATATGAATATGCATTTATGGAAAAAAAATCGAAAAGTAAGCGTTTATTATCAAATTAAGTATATTATAATTATTCCACTAAATAAATTATTAATTTAAGATTACACTTTCCTTGCTTTCTTATTTGTAAGTTCGTCAATAATGTCACCTAAGTTAGTTTCATCTGACAAATCTTTCTATATAGCAATTAAAACTTAAATTATTCAATATCTCTTGGCGCATTGATAATCTCAGGAAAGATTTAATTATTTTTAGTTTAGAGAAACTTCTTTTTCACTTGCGGTAACTGTGATCGGCAGGGTTAAATATAAGGCTTAAGGAAAAGGTGGAAAATGATGAAATTGACTTATTTTCTTTAATGCATTCCAAATTTCTTAAAGGATAAGGAATATCATCATCAATGATTTTGTACAACATTAATTCATTATACAAGTCAACACCATCAGCAAAGATCTGCATCACATTTTGTGCCAAATCCGTCAAAGGGTATATAATATACTGTCTGTCTGCCCGTGTACATGTGAACACTAATTCAAAACTGCAACGAACTAGACGAATGAAATTTGGTAAGTTGTTTTTACACCAAAAGTTGGAAAACGACGAAATTGACTTATTTGCTTTTACGAATTCCAAATTTTGTAAAGAATCCGTAATATGATCATCAATGATTATCTCCATCATTGGATTGGAGATAAGTAGTCTCTCATTTTTTACCTTATTTAAGAAGTATAAATATTCCTCCTGATAGCTTGTGTAAAAAATTTTGCACAACCTGAATCAAATTCGGCCAGGAGGAAGTGATACTGTTTAAAAATGCATATTCGATTATCTTTTGCTATGCAACTGTATTTGCAATGCCATTTTCCCCCAATAGCAGCAAGGTCCAGAGGTTAAGAACCAAGAGTTCAAGCTCTCCGTTAACCCACAGCATCATCGTCATCGCTTCTCTTCACTATACGACGAAGTTGAAAACAAAACGCGCCATATTGTAGAAGTATATAAGCAAGTGGAGGAGAGAACACTCCCGCTAATTTATATATATAAAACGCAAAGGTACGTGGCACAGAAAAGAGGTTAATTTCCCTTCTGCCGATGGCAACGATCGATTTATTTACAAAACAAAAACGGTAGCCTCCTTTATGTTAGGCATAACTTCATAGTCATATAGCCTAGTACTATATTCGTCCTGGTGTAAAATAACTTTTTTTTTGAAAAAAATGAGTTTAAGATGAAAAATTCACAATATTTCTTACAATGTATTTAAACTTTGAATGAAATTATTCAAAACGGATCAGTTAGAAATGAGTCAGATGGGCTTAGGCGAGCCAGATAATGTTTAGATCAACGTCAAAATAGATGAATAGTCAGCGAAGATAAAAACGCGTCTATTCACAAATTGAGGTTAACATCATGGAACTTACTATTGTGAACTTGTAGTTTGGCTACTTTTCTGTTATGCGCCCACCACTTGCGCCTTTTTTTTTTTTTTTTTTTGTCTTGGCGCCTTTTCTTGGAGCGCTGAATCGCTAGTTTGGCTCTAAAAGCGTCAGGAAAATCATGGTATGCATATAACTGAGTGCAGATGCTCTGTGCGGGATCAGATAGTTTTATATATTTCATCTCAAGAACGAATCAATCAAATTCCTACAAATATCTATAGTAAACCGATTATCAGTCAACGAATATTGCCTTGAATGGATTATCTTCGTAAATCCCTCATCCAGTATTTATTAATATTTTCTAGCGTTGACCAATGCTGACCAATTCAGTTTTACTTTCTCATATGCAAAACACTCAAAGATAAAATATTGTAATCATAAAAAAAAAAAAAAATCTATAATGAGATTTTAATGAATTTGATCATTTTAGATTTCTCCTAGTTAACCAGCGGGAGTGGTCTCCCCTAAACTTTCTCGTATACTTTCTAAGTGGAGATTCGTCAAAATCTCGAGTTTGAATTTTTTGTGATGATTACAATACTTTCTCTCTGTATACTTCGTATACGAGAAAGTGAAACAAACAAACAAACCTGAAATCAAATATCTGTTGGCACGTTTCAAAAAAATATTACTTTGAAGCAGGTGCGATAAAATAGGCAATGCAATGAATAATAAAGCGAAAATTCTGCTTTGGAATTGAATTACCAAGAAAACAATTTATACTACCACAACCGTAACAATTGCAAAAGCGCGTAAATAAAAGATTTTCTGAAATAATGAGATCGGTTTTAATTTTATTTACAACAATAAAAAAATTGTTACAATTTATGTTTGAAAACATTATTTATTGTTGTAAATAAAATTTACAACAATAACAGATTGCTACCAGTACTTTGCGCATAAGAATCGGATTAAAAGAAATTGAATATGCAATTTGAACGCCCCTTTTCGACGGATTTGGCCCAAAATTTTATACGGACCTACATTCATGACGACAAAACTGTGTACCAAATTTTATCCATCTAGCTATTCAAGTTTTCGAGTTATAGCGTTCACATGACAGCGGACATACAGATAGACAGACTTCCCGTTGACGGATTTTGTCCAAAATTTGATATAAACCTACAAATTATGTTTAAAGACCACATACCAAATTTCATCCCCGTAGCTCTAATAGTTTTCGAGTTATCGTGTTCACAGACAGACAGACATGATTCCAAAATTGTGTTTTTCGGACTCAAGGAGGTCTAAAACGTGGAGATTTGTCAAAATCTCGAGTTCGAATTTTTTTGATGATTGCAATACTTTCTCTTTGTATACTTCGTATACGAGAAAGTAAAAAATAATAAAAAAAGAGTGTCTCTGTGTATGTGAATACAATGAGTCAAAATCGGAACAGGAGATAAAACTTGGCATGTGATCTTTACATCAAATTTTGCAAATCTGTATAATATTGTGAACCCAATCCGTCAGCGGAGAGCCCCAGTTTCCCTACAATCTCCTTTTTCTTCAATGAACTATGAAACTGCACAAAACAAGTACATATTTAAAAAGATTCTTTGAAAGATACTCGTTGCCATTCGCAATGTATACAATCCATGCAAGACGAGGCAGCACATACATTTCAAATTATCGTGAAATTTACCAGCGTGTTACCGCTTCCTCCAGTCAAAATATTCAACACTAGCAGTACGCGCACGGCGTTGCCCGTGGAATCAGGACTTCAAAAAAGTGGGTGAAAAAAAAGTGCCCACAATGGCACGAAAAAGTTTTGAAAACAAAATCAAAACAAAAAATACACACTATTGATATTCCCGCTTATTTTTCTTTGCGAATGACGTCACCTGCCGCGAAGAAGGTCACGTTGCAACAATGCATTGTGGTATGGTCCGGAGAAGCTCTCGCTGTTAAATCTCGCTACGAAAAAACTGTTTGAACCGATCAGGGAAAAATTAATTTTTAAAAAACGAAAAAAGATATTTTAATAGTTCTTGTTTTAAATCCGACATAAACGTTCCATTTGTAGGCTGAAAAAAAATGAAAATTTTAGAGATGTTAGAACGCCAGATGCGATAATATAAAGAAATCTTTATTAAAAATTACCATAAAAGTGACTATTTTTCAAAATTTTTTCAAAATTCAGTAAATTGCGTTAGAAATTCAAAACTAACTTCATTAGAACGGAAATCGCGTGCTCTTTCTAGTGGTCTATCTATTTTTGTCGTACAATTATTCGAAACCATTCTATTGAGAAATTAGTGCGAAAAATCAACCAAAACAAAACAAAACATTAAATAAAAAAAATTCTAGATTAAAATTTAAAATTTCGGCTTCGAGGTGCATTGAGTCACCATTACGACTACCTGTGTGCTAAATTTCATGGATGTAAGTGCGATAGATTCGTCTGGACATCGCAGACAAACACACACACACGCACACAAACATTGCCTTTTATAAGTATAGATATTTGACAGAGCGAAGCGAGGACTCTGTTTTAACTCGACGATTCGTCACTTCGTTTTTTTGAAAATTTATTTATTAAGCTGGGCATTCATCTGTACATCATTCCATTCCATTTGTCCCAAGACTGTTTTTCCCCCACCCATTCAAGTCGAAAAACGAGACACGTCATTCAAGGAGGCTCCAAAGTGCGTTATCACCGCTTTTCGATCCCCCTATTT